>WEKY01012191.1:0-44764 GCA_013390045.1 Picathartes gymnocephalus
TGGAATTTTGGCACTTCCCATATATTGAGCAAGTTATCCTGGTTTAGTTACATTTACTTGTCCTTGTAAGCACACGAGTGGGCTTGGAGCACCTGGGGAACCACCTGAATTTTCCAAGGAGTGCACAGCCGGGAGCAGCTCCAGCCCTGCACAGGTGAGAGGCCCGAGGTGTTCCCCGCTCTGCTGCACAGGTCACAGCGAGTGTCAGCAGCAGGGGCAGGGCTGTGCCATTCCAGGGCTGTGCCACTCCAGGTCCATGCCATTCCAGGGCTGTGCCATGCCAGCTGGCAGCACCGCGGCCTCGGAACAGACGCGCAACAGCTGCCTCCTGCACCCTCCTCTGCTTCCTGCAGATTGGTCGGCTGGGAAACTTCACCCCTTCCACATCGTGCTGAAATTCGTCCAGGGATTTGCAGCTCTTTCGGACGGGGAGAAGAGGTGGGGAGAAGGGAAAATGCAGAGTCTGTCCTTAGGGAACGGGGCCAGCGGGTCCCAGAGCTCCCCGCTCGCCCCGCGGCTGCCCCGGCTCTCGGGGTGGAAGCTCTCCCTGTGCAGAGCTGCTGCTCTGCCCAGCCCCTCTCGGGCTCGGGGCTGTCTGGCTGCTGGGCTCTGTGAGGAGCCGGAGCCAGGCAGATCCTGTACATGGACACTGCTCCCAGGCTGGAAACGGCTTCCAGATCCCACCTGCGCCGCGGGACTGAGGTCAAGGCTGGGGAAAACAGCAGGGCTTTAAAAACCCAAAGAAAGTTCACAGGAGGATTTGAAAACCCTGGAGTAACTAAGCACAAAATCTAAACCAAACAAAAACACAAATTACAACTTAAATAAACTTTCTTAAAATCTATGGCCAAGGAGATGCATAAATCCAAACCCTCAGGGAGCAATCAGGTCTCGTTCCACAAACAGATGCAAGGTGAGTCACAAGGATGTGATACAGGGAAAACACTTAAAAGAAACATCTCTGCTACAACACAGTGGGTCCAGTCCCTCAGGTTTCCTTGGAGCAGAGCTCAGGGAGTGGCTTCAGTCTCTCCCCAAGCGGGATTTCATCCTCAGGAGGGGAAGGAGCAGCCGACTCTTGCAGACGAATGCAAAGCGATGCATAGATCAGATTCCTCTCCGAAACCATAGCCCGGGAAGGCCGGGGTGTTTAGCAATCATCAACTCCTGGCTGAACTCTCCAGCTGGGAGCACAGGGAACCCAGTGCCAGCAGCTACTGACTCAGACTCTGAGAAGGTACACTGGAGAAAAAGCATCCATGGGAAAAATGAGAGCGAGGGTCAGAGCACTGGGATCTCGCTGTTTACGGAAAACCAGCGCAGGAGCAATCAATCAAAACCCAACCCAACCAGTGACCACCAGTGAGACCAGCAGCTCTGCCCACCCCAGGGCTGCAGCCCGACAGCTGGGACCTGCCTAATGCCAGGCAAGGCATTGAAAACTGCAGGTGGACGTCAGGAGGAAAGCGACAGAAAATGTGCACCGATGAGAGTCTGAAAAGCTCCAAAGGTTGAGTTAGACACAGTTCATGGGTTTGGCAGTGAAGGTTCAGCTGGTTCTCCACCAGTGTGACTGCTGTGTGCCTTTCTGTAGCATTTCTCCTGGGAGGTCTGGTGTGAAGCAGATCTGTTGCTATCACTTCTTTTTTTTTTTTTTTTTTTCTCTTGAAACAATGGAAGAACTGGTGTCAAGTTGTAATTGATGAGTTATAGGGAGAAAACTTAATACTTGGAAAATCCTATAACATAAATCAGCTTTTCCAGGCTACTTTTCAAAGTACTACAGCATCTTCCTGCCAAGGCAAACACTGCCACCACCAGAGTGGGGACTATCTCCTGGAGCCATTCTGGGACCACAGATTTGGAAGGAAAATAGTTTCCAACTCCCTTAGATAAAAAAAGGTTTCCAAAATTTCCAGAGCTTCTCAGCCTGCTCATGTGGACATTTCTCCAGCAAATCCAGCTGAATTCCAGTTTCCACCTGGGTTGGTTTTTAACTTCTCGCTGTTTGCCAGGCACCCTCCCCCTCCACACTGAGAGGATTTTTCCCGTGAACACAAGATGGCCTCAAACCATTAGCGCAGCCTTTGCATAAAACACCAGAAAGGGCTGCTCAGAGACCTCCCCAGCAGCCTCTCCCGGAGCTCCACAACCTCTCCACTCCCACTCCAAGGAGCTGCACTCCTGCTTCATCAGCGATGCTCCCCTCACTTATCTCCTGCTCCCAGAGCTCTGAGGAGCAGGTTATCATCCCCGTGCCAAGCAGGACATGGCTCACACTGTTAAGCACCAGCGGGAAGTCCATAAAGTCCATCTCTCCTTCCTATTCCTTCCCCACTCCCTCCTCACAGATGGAGTGTGAGGGAGGCAGAAGAACCTACTGATGATTTTACCACAAGCCGAGTGCTGAACTCTAATCTAACACCTCTGGATGGTACATGAGAGAACAGCAACACCGAGCTAGACTGTTTCCTTTCTTCAAGATGCTATCAAGACAGAGAGGAGTATTTCCCACCTCCCAGAAGTGAAATTGCTCAGACTGAAAAGTTTTGTAGCCTTCAGCACTTAAAAAAAAAAGAAAAATCAAGTTACAAACCCTTGCAAAAGACAACAAGCTCACCCAGGAAGTCTGTCAGGAGAGGGGGCAAGCAAGCGCTTTCCAAAGGTGCTCTGCTGTGCTTTAGGCTCCGGGAGAATGAAATGCTGGGTACAAGATCTACCATTTCCCAAGCCCATGAAATGAGATGAGCAGGACAGAATCACAGAATATTCTGAGTTACAGAGGACCCACGAGGATTGAGGACAACTCTTCAGTGCTAAATCTGGTTGGTTCAATCGGTCGTAATCCCACCAAGCCCAGTAAAGTCACGCCTGGTCAGTGCCCCCCAGAGCTGAGCCAAGGCTCTCTCGTGGTCAGAGGATCACAGATGTGCAGCTCTGTGTTAGGGCAGGGCAGAAATGCCCAAGGGGGAAGCTCTCTGAAGGGCAGTTAGTGATGAGAAAATCCCACTGCCCTGCAAAATTCCGGGAGCAGCGAGGGCCCCTTCAGCTACTTCAGCTTCCCTCCCTGCAGGGAATGAAACCCCAAAGCACTGAGGCCACTCTGCCTCTGTCACAGCACATCGTGAATGGTTCCAGGAGTGCAGTTTCCCCTTCACTGCTCCACCATCCACCCTGTCATCCCTACTTTGCCACTTCTGCTCTCTCACCTAGCCTGACCTGCTCTGAAGAAGCCCTGAACCGGCAGCAGGACTCGGAACAAGGTCAGTTTTGTGAAACTGTCTCACCCATCACCCAGAGCAGTGAACGCTGCAGTGTCTGCAGCCTGGGAAGCCAAACCTGCCTCTTTCTCCTTCTTCTTTTACTCTGCACTGCTTGAAGGGAGGTATAAATCTCCTGGCTACAACCTGGCAGTTTCAGCTCTGGGCAGCAGGCCACACAGAAATCCAAAGCTTCCTTCAGCTGCACCACGTTTCCTTCTCCCTGAATACCTGGAAGCAGCCAGTGCCTACGTTTATTAACTCCTGAAAGCAGCTGCCTTCCTCCCACACTGCTCAGCTTAGCTCACCTGCTATTTTGATGTTCAGGTTTGCATCCAGGAGGAGATTTTCTGCCTTCAGATCCCTGTGGACTATGTTACGACAGTGGCAGAAGTTGACAGCAGCCACAATCTGCTTGAACTTTCTCCGGGCTTCCTTCTCGGCCATGCGCCCGTGGGCCACCAGGTGATCTGTGAGGGGAAGGAGAACACAGGGTTATGGACACAGGGGCTTCTCGAGCTCCCGGAGAGGTGGAACAATGTGGTCACAGTGTGGTTTCCAGCTCCAACACCAGACATGGAAGAGGAACAAGCAGGGATCGGGCACAGTGCTGCCAACCAATCCTCGTCTGGGCCGGCTCCGAGTGAAAGGCTTTGAAATTTATTTTATAGAGAGGACAGCTGAGGGGATGCCTGAAGAATAAGAACTACTCTGTACACAAGTGTGAAGGTTTTAAAATCTTTTTCTGCATCAAAATAAAAACAAAGCTTTTCCAGCCTTTGCCCTCAGTCAGACCCCAAGCCTGGTAGCACTTCACCTCGAGAGCTGCAGCTTCCTGCACCCTGGTTTTTCACAGGAAACGTGTCTTTGGTGTAAAGTGCCTCAAAGATAACTCCTGCTGGACCCAGCGAGCTCCCAGGTAGTCACAGCCACAAGCAGCTGCTCACCTCAGCTCTCCAGCCAGCACAGCTAGCAGCAGCTGCAGGAGGGATTTAACATCCTCCCTCCCTGTGCATCGCTGCAACAACATCCTTGCGAAATCCAAGAAAGCATTTCATTATAAAAATGGAGCTGGCCTCCACTGCGGAAATCTGAGCACTCCCAAATATTTTGCTGAAAGCCTGTACTCTCACTCAAAGGTAGCGTTTGTTGCCAGCTGGGCTTTCCTTGGAAGCCAGCACTGCACACACGGACAGGAAAAGCCTCTCCAAGAGATCACAAAGGCAGGCACACAGTAGGGACCCAGCTGAAGTCAATCCACTTAAAACCTGGAAGCACCGGGCTCACAGAAGCCACTTGTCCCTGTCCCACGAGTGGGGATGGACAGGCAGGAGACAGGAAGCAGAAAAGGCAGAGAAAGGAAGCCTCACTTCAGGAGGCTGTAACTCCTTGGTGGGGCCATCGAGTTGGCCTCAAAACATCTCTGGCCAAAATCAGGCTGAAATGATTCATATCCCTCCCTAAACCCCATTAAACTGGGGGCTCAATACAGATATCTGTTCTTGAAAATAATAACAATAAATCACTTGTGCAGGTTTCTCATCAGGTGGTTGTGTTTTTCCCCAGTCACCCATTCATTAAAATACCTGCGACATAATTGACTCGCAGTAAATACTAATTACCAAGATCCATCAAAGCAGTTGTGCTGCTCCTGACTGCACAGCAACCTACTTCTGCCTGTGCCCACTCATCTTGTGCAACAGACTCGAGGTGTTTTTCAAAGAACTTGTCAATTAACTCTTGTTCATCGGATAAACTTATTCCATGAGCAGATCTGAACCAGGGCTGGAGAAGGAAAACCATCACCAGGCCAAATGTGACCCTCAGCTCGCTCGCTCGCTCAGCAAAGCAAAGCCACCATCTCAAATTGCCCCGTCGTATTTCATTAAGGCATTTGCGTGGCCATAAATTTGTTACTCTAAGGAGACTGACAGCAGAGCAGAGCAAGGGCTGCTCCAATTTAAGCCACAGATCAACAGGTAATAGCTCAGCTCCTAAACAAGGTCATTCACACCTCCTGCTCCGCTGGGATTTGGGAGCCAGCCTGTCCGTACAGCGAGTGCCCTTGAAACAAAGCACAAGACTCCAATCTCTCAACAATTTCCAAAATATTTTAGCAATTCTCCTGCAGGCAAGAAAACAAACCCAGCTACTGCAGCAGGTGTCTTTCTGCAAGGCTCTCCTAAGTGTATTTTTGCCCAAACCAGGTTCACCGGACCCGGCACAGCCGGTGACACCCGCGTTCAGTGCTGGCACTTGGGGCACCCCCTGCCCTGTGCCTCTCACCCAGGAAACTCTGCTGCCCCTCTGCCCAGCCAGCGCTGCTTAGGCTGCAAAAAGCCCTTTTTGGGTTAGGCGTGAAACTTCACTTTTGCTGAAGAACTGGGAGTGGAAGCCCAGGCTCTGCACGTAGGCACCGCGCTCCGAGCCCACTGACATTTCTGCACCAGCTCCAGAGGAAGGACAGAAACAATGAGGCTACAGAATACTTCACATACCACCAAGGGCAACTGTATGCCAAAATTAACCATTGAGAGCTTAGTCTGCACAAACCTCCCGTGCAGTGGAGGTTACAGAGCTGACCTGGGCGCTGAGCTGGGAGCCAGCACCCTGCTCTGAGCGTGCCAGAGCACCCAGGGCCGTGGCTGGGCCGCGCCGGCGTCACTGCGCTCCTCTGCGCACAGCGATGCTGCTCTGGGCGTCTTCCAGAGGAAGGAATGCATCACTTCATTGCACAACCCTTGCAGACATCCCTCGCTGTTCTCTGTACTTACATGAAGCACCTGACGCTGCTCTCTGTGTTAAAAAAACAATCCAAGCCTACACTGAGGAAAAATCACCTTTGGTTCAGAGAGCACTGACACACAAGTTTCCACTCCCCGCCTCTGGACAGACGCCTCGTGCTTTCAAGCTGCTGTCTGGAAAGCAAACGCTGATGAAGCTTCACATCTCCTCTGTGTGGTGCATTAAAGTCACATTTCCAGTGAATTTGGTGACCTGGTGATGTCAGAAGCAGTCTGACCTTCTAGAGACGGGCACCACAACCTTGTTTAATGTGTCTGCCCAGTTCATGCTCAGGGAGCTCAGGACAAGCGGGCAGGCAGTGGGCAGACAGGGCAGACTTGGTAACCACATGAACCAGATGATAATTTTCTAAATTTCCTGTGATTTTTTTTTGTTTGTCAACCAAGAACTCATATTCAGCCAGTGAGGACTGCAGATTATTTACAGTTTTCACAGTAAACAGCTGAAATCAAACCAGATTTTCAGACTATATACCATCTGACCTCAAAAAAGGACACTCGAGGGACCTGGAACGGAGACCACCCTATGTTTAAAAGGAGACATTCATTTCTTCATAATGTCAAACCAGCGACCCAACCACACGCAAAACACGGAGAGGGACAAAAATAACAATTTACATTTGGCTGCTCAAGCCCACAGCAAACCCAAGGCCTGTCCCTGGTCCCTGCGCGCCGCTACGCAAACAAAGTGAATTATCAAACCATTTCCAGAAAGAGATGAATCAAAGACTCTTACGGCACAGCTTGGCCACCGAAGGAGCCCTGTTACTGGAAGTTTGGATAAACAGGTGGTACAGCCCTCCCAGGTGCTGACCTGGGGTCCCTGCAGAGCTCAGAGCGACGGGGACAGGCTGGACACACGGCCAGCACTGACTGACTCTGGCCATTCAGGGAAACCATTGCTCTTTCAGCTGAAAATCCTGACCTGCAGCACTGCCTGTGTAACACTGACAGCTCCTTGGTACGGTTCGAGGCTTGGCAGCCCAGTGGCCCACGCTGCCATCGGCTTTGTCTCCACCACACAAGGACGTGAGACCCTTCAGTGCTGGAGATGCAAGGACTGCAAGGAAACTTTCCCAGAATGGGCTCCTGCTTCCTCCCTGCAAATTGCTTCCGTTGCTAGAACAAAGTCTTAATGGCTCCTCAGGAAACTCTGAATACAAAAAGCTGAGACTTGAGTTTTCCCCTCTCTGCTCTCGCACTGAGGGCAGTGCCCAAAAATCCTCAAAACCGGGTAGAGAGGCATGACCTCCTGGCTTGGGTCTGGAGGAGCCTCACGCTATTACAGAGCTGCCTGCTCCCAGCTATCAGTGAGGATAAAATGCTGGGCAGCAACATGGAAATTAGCCATGCTAATGAGCTGAATTTACTACAGCAGAAAATCTTTCAGAAAGCAATTAGGTTTTCACTTCGACTCACGCAGAAGGCTATTTTTGTAACCAAAGAATTCATTCCAAGTTTGTGTATGAGCTTGCACATAGCTCGGGATTTAAAAAAAGATGAGCCCATCTCTGCCAAATTCAACAGAAGAGGGAGAAAAAGTAAAAGGAGATTTATACTTTTCTGTGGTGATACACACCCAAGCCAACTGCAGGACATGGACAGGTGATTTTGCTGTGCATAGGAAGGTGAATTTCACAAGCCTTTGGAACTGCTGAGTGTGTCCAGCACCATGATTCATATCTGAATAAACAACTGGAAGGCTCAGCAAGGCAGTTTTTCAGCAGGCAATCCACACTTCCCAAACATCAGCTGTCACTTGCTTCCCCTTCGGCTGTCACCTTCCCAGGGAGAAATCCAAAGGACACGGACAATATTGACAAGAAACCATGGCAACCATCCACAGAGGTACTGAGGAACTGGTGGCAGTTTGTAGTGGCTGGAAACCAGCACTTTTCAGCTTTTATATTCCTTGATTTGGGGCTTCTCTTGATTCACTAAAAGCTTTGTCTTTTATTACAACTCAGCTTCTCCTCCAGCGAAATGAGAAGTGAAATCAAAAGTGAATCTTCTGCAATGACTGACGAGGACAGGGAGTGTTCCCAGGAGCTGACAGGCCATGTGTGACTGTCCTCACTTCCTTGACTGAAGCTAATTCAAGCACACAGGATTTTCCCCCTTTTTGGAGGCTCACATTGGCAAAGGCAGTAGAGACCAATGTTGCAAAATCCTGACTCCGTCACCTAGCACAAAATCCCAGTGCATAAGTAAATTCCTATTTCTGTAAGTTTTGCTATTGTTCACCAAACAAATGAATAAATCAGTCCACAGTTCTTTCAGTTGTGCTGCACGAATACTTTTTTCCCTTTCAAGAACAGCTCCTGTGGTCAAGACCACTCAGCCAAAACTCTCTGGGACAATGGTGCTTGGAAGGGATGTAACCAATGCTTGCTAAGATAACATCAGATATCAAAAAGAAAAGACAAGACATGGCTTTGAGCACAAAATACTCCAGAACTGCAGGACTGCCTGTTTCTTTGAACCGACACACTCCAACAGTTCCACTATCATCAACAAGGTTCATCTGACTTGCTGGGAAGCAAAGCATTCAGCAACACTGAAATCCAACTGCACGATTATTTCCAACATCTTTAATCCCAAAGTGAGCACGAAAGAGGAGCAGCAGCACCTGTCAATGAAACCCAAAGAAGAAACAGAGGTTATGGGGGTTATTTTTCCATTGAGTTGGTCTCATTTATTCCTTTACTCCTCTTGTCAATGGAAAGTTTGCAGGCTGAAGGGCACCTCTCAGCTGAAACAAGAGAGTGTGGCAGCTATTTTCAGTTTACTGTAGTTGACCAAGTGCATTATCTGATTAAAGAATGCAATAAATGTACTTACCAAATATTTCCCCTCCACTGGCATACTCTGTCACCAGATAAATCATCCGCTCTGTCTCCATAACCTGCACACAAGGACAGAAAAGTGACACATAAGGAGACTGCTGAGTGCAACGAGAAATAGCTCTAAACCCAGCTTTATTCCTTCTACAACACATGCAACTGCTTTCATCAAATCCAAACTACAACCTCCCTGTGCTTTCCAGAGCCATGTGCAGGAATGGTCAGGAACTGGGGACAGTGAGGATGAAACAGCCATTTTCAAACACTAAATCTGTCACTCCACATAACACTTCACCTGCACCTTCCTCCTCCTGTTCTGTTTCCCCTCCCTTTAGCATTTGCTCCCTGGTCTTGTCCTGTTCCAGCAGCCTGGGAGACTTCTCAGGGCTGCTACCCTGCTCTTCTCCCACCCTAAGCAAAGCCAGTGCCACAAGCTTCAGTATAACATCAAAAGCTTTAGACGGAATAAAACAGGCTTAAGAAGGTTTTTCGGCTCAATTAAAAAAAACCCAAAACTGTTTAAGGAGTAAGTTTGCAAAGAAGCACTCCCAGAGCACCTTGAAAATGCCACAGCCCCTGTAAGCACCTCACACTTGGTTTGGCCAAAGTAGCTAAACATTAACCTCTGTCACTTCCACTCAGTTTTAACTCTTTGGAGTCCAAATAAACACTCATATCTCTCAAGCACAGATGGGAAACAGAGCCCTTTATTCCTCTGCTGCCATCACTCTGCTGCACCCTCCTCACAGAGGGGCACCACCAGGTACCTGTGTGAAGGGCAGACCACGTGGCTTCTGCCTCTGGGGGTTTTGTTTGCAGACAAAAAAAATGTCAAACAAGCTGGAAAAAAAGTCTGCAAACAATATTCAAAAGCAAGTCTGCCGCCAGTATTGATCCCTTTCCAGGAAAGGGCTGAGCAGATCAGCAGGGCCTGGGGGCCACAGGGAGCTGGGCAGGGAGAGGAGAGCTCAGTGCTGCTCCCGGGTGAGATTTACTCCCTCCCTCAGAGTGAGAAGGGGAACCTGCATCCGGTTTCAGCTGGGAAACTGAGAAGCACACAATGGCCATAAACAAGTGGCAGGAGGCCAGCCCACAGCGGAAGCACCATGTCCCAGAAAGAGAAGGATCAGCTACACTTTCCCCCTGCCCCTCCAATCAAAGCACTCTGAGACCTTGAAAACATAAAGGACTTTCCCAGTTCCTCATAGAAGGAATGGAGGGATAACCGTGGAGAAAGTGCTGCTGCACAGTGTAGAGCCAAGGGATGGAAACTCGGTGGCACGGTGCCCCTACCTGGTACAACCTGATGATGTGTGGGTGGCAAAGCATCTTCATGATCTGAACTTCTCTAAATATCTTCTTCAAGTTCTCTTCATCCAGCTGAGTCTTATCAATGATCTTTATTGCAACCTGGCAGAGGGGAAACAGAAGAGAAGTTACTGACCCAGCTGCATTATCCACACAGCAGCTCCCTGCACAGGGCTGATAAACCTCAGCAGGGATGGGAACAGGGGTAGTGTCAGGCTCCTAACAATTGACGTATTTATTTATCTGTTTTAAAGCAGAAGTGCTCTGTAACGCCACACTAATGGAGTTTAAACAAGTCTAAGTGCTTCCAGTCAGCTGCTTCCCACTCTCCAAGATTTTCCCTCCACCTCCCTGGTAGAACCACCAGACTCCAAAGGTGGAGCCACTTCTGTGCTAAGAACCACCTGTCCTCACGTTCACGGAGCACCCTGTTTCATCCACACACACACAATAAGGAAGGGAATTTTTCCAGAATGCCGGGATGAGCAGGAGAGAAAAGGCAGAGTGAAACCTCGATGGAGAAAACAGCTGAGAGAAAAAACTGCTCTGCCTGGCAGAGGAACATCTGCCCTGCTGCTTCTAAACCCAATTTCAGCCTTAAGTATCTTCCTCCTCACCACGAAACACCCCTGCAAGCGAGCAGCTCCAGTCTCAGGATTTGTGGGATGAATTACCATCCCCCAGCAGGTTTTCTTGCTCGGAGATGGCTCTCCCTGGGAAAAGAACCGCTTTTACAAATCTCCTGGTTGCTTTGCTGGAGAGCCTCATTTACACAAGTCCTGCCCAGGAAGGCTGCAGGATCATGCAAAGGCCCGGGGAAGGGCATGCAAAGCAGCAGCGCCACGAAAACCGCTGAGGATGCACAGCCAGAAAGATCCGACACAGAAATGCTCGGCTTGTCCCAGAGCCCGGAGCTCAGTGGGGACAAGGACGAGTGCTCTTCGCCAGGACCACAGGCACAAACCCACACGATCCCAACACATGTCCCTCTCCTAGTGCCAGCCCCAAGGGCAGGGCTAAGGGATGCTCTCACAGGCACGCACACAACCCAACGAAAGCAGCCTTAGATCCTTTAAGGGAATCTTTCTTTAAGAGAACAATCTGAAGCACATGAAAATTAAGCCCCATATTTTATGATCAAATCCCTGCCAGAGCAATAACTGCCCTGCAAGTGAGCAGAACCCAGCAGAATCCCGAGAAGGCACCCAAGTACAATAAGCTGTTTCTTTCATTTGAAACCTTTAATTCAGAGCGCAGGAACGCTTCCAGCCTTCCAAGTCACCGAGCATGCTTCCTACAGCAGGAGCGGCAGCTGAACGGCAGCCAGGTCTGGCACCCGGCGCTGGGAGCTGCTGGCAGGAGCGGGGCTGGAGCCGAGGCACGAGGTGAAAGGGCAGCGGGGGCTGCCAGGCACCGGGGCCGTGATTAACGGGGTGCAGAGCCCCGGGACCAGCCCGGCGCGGGATCCGCGGGTCTGCGCCCCAGAGACCCGAGCACAGCGCTCGGGAGCGGGCTGGGAAAGGTGGGAGAGCCTGAGCGGGATTGGGAAGCACTCTCCACACGCTTCTCACCCAGGGTTTTCCTGCAAGAACGGGCTTTTGTGAAGTTTGAGCGTAAATATACATAAAAGCTAAGAGACGCTTCCTCCGAGCGCAAAGCCAAGATGTCTACTCAGAGACATGAGTCACTGTCAGGCCCAAGGACGTAAATGAAAATCCACAGATCTGGAGTATTCCTAAGCTCCTTACTCATTCCCAGCTCTATATTTGCTCTCAGGAAGTCTCATTTCCCAGCTTAAATATATGGCTGAGCTGACAGTCCCGGCCAGGTTCAAGGTATGTAGAGCATCTGATTGCACCCAGCTTGGTCAGTCGGGCCAGACACAACAGAACTGAATTCCTCTGGTTTTCCCTGATAACCCGGGGCAGGGAGGACCAGGCTGCCACCTCCCCGTCCGCTGGTGACGCTGTGGGATTTCCACGTGGGGAGTGAAACTCCACACCCACAAGACACACAATACCTGGGTCGGGAGCAAAGCGAGACAAACAACACTCAGATGTTCTTCCCTGGGAAGGATCTCATCCCGAGCTCAGCCCAGCAGCCCCAAACCCAAAGCCACCCCCAGGAGTTACGCGGAGGAGAGACCTGAAGGGGTTTCTTCCAAATGTTTTCATTCCACACAAATGCCTCCAGCAACTGATGCAACATGGAAGGCAAAAGTCTCCTGAAAAATCCTGGGGAAACCACCTCGTGCTCCGCTTTCAGGAAATGCAGAGCTTCCTCAGGACCCTGCGAGGGTGGAAGTAGGAAATCCCCTCCGTGCTGGGCAGCAGGGGCACGCAGGGAATTTCAGGGATGGGGGCTGATGTTCCACTCCGGGCTCTGCAGGGGAGCTGCACTTGGTTTGTTCCAGAGCTTTGCTCTTTGGGTTCTTTTGGAGAATTGCTTTTTTTTCCAGAGGGAAGGACTGGTTTAAGGGCTTTGCAGAGCAGACCAGGTTGTTCCTGCATTTCCTGGCTGGCTAATATTCTCCCTTCCCTCGAAAGATGATTTGGGATTTCAACAGAAAAGGGACTGGCTGACATCCTCAGGTCACTCCAGCCACACTGACTCCATCTAAAGCTCAGCTACAAGGGATGGCCACAATGGATTCAGCCCTTTATTTTATATTTATTTATTGGAGATTATAAATTGGAGAAAAACAACCAAACAAAAGGATCTTTAAGAGAACAATCTGGAGCACATGAAAATGAACCTTCCTATTTTATAATAAAATCCTTGCCATGGCAATAACTACCCTGCCTCCAAATATATATATTAAAAAGTCTTTATTATTTATGCAAAAAGAATCAGTTTCAGGTAGTTATAATAAACCCCAAACCCCAAAATCGAGCGCATTCCCTCATCCACATAAAATAGAGAGCAAGACAAAACATCATTAAGTAAAGCACAAATTCAGGCACAAGTAGAAGTGGAAGAAAACCATGATCTAAATTCTTAAACAATGAAATACTCTAAAAAAGGAGTCTGCGAAATCAACTATTCTTTTATCAGAAGTTAATGAAGCTTACAGGCAGGAGGATAAATGCCAAGCCTGGAGCATGCATGCTGCTACCAATTAACAAAATGTTCCCACCACTTGTAAACAGTTCATTTATTCCTTCTTCCATCCAAATAAAACTTGCACTAGTAATTTGAGGAAGGAATTGTTATTTGGGAGAAATGACAAGGTGCTAGAAAAAATTGGTGGAGAGCAGGTAAGGTGTTCAACCTGACACCCGCAGGTCACTGGGGAGGCCCTGCTCTCCAGAGCCAGGGGGCTCGTCCATTGTTTTTCCAGATTTTTCTCCTCCTGGTGCACTTCAGCTGAACACCGCTCTGTAATTCCTGTGATCCTAAAGCTGTGCTCTGTGCACGCCAGGCAGAAGCCTCGTGGGGAGGAGGAGTGGAAATTTCAACCACATGAAAGCAGAAGGGGTAGTTGGGAAATAGAAGGGGGGGTATTGAAACTCTGGAAGGCCAAAAGGCAGCACACAGCTCTCCCTGATATCAGCACCTCCCACTGCATCCCACTGCCACCAGAGCTAAGGACGCCAAGGTGAGGGGCTCTTAAATGAGGCACGAGGCTTGGAATAGGAGAGAGGAGAATATCAACTTGGCGGAGTTAAAATTTGTATGGACATCTTGTTTCTCAGCTGAGTGTGGATAATAATCCAGCCAGACTTCCTTGAATGCACAGTGCCCTGCCAACAGGAAGGGAAATGAGCTGCTGGGTGCCCGGGCGGATGGGCAGGGAGAGGAGAGCCCCTGCACCCTGCACTGCTCCAGCTGCTTGGAAAGGCTCTGAGAGGGAAGGAGGTGGAAGCAAGGTCTGTTTGCAGTGGAAAGGAGCCATGGGACATTGCTTCCTTTTATTTCTGTGCTGTGAACAAAGGAACTAACCAGAAACCCTGGCCTGGGCTAACATCTCCTCCTTCATGCTGTGCATCTGCTTGGATCTAAGTATAACTATAATTCAGTGATAAATAAAATTTCTTGCATGAGTGATCATTTCATAAAGAAATCACCTTTTCCCTTTCAGTTCAGTTGTTTCTGCAGTGGCCTTAGTGAAAATCAGAAAACCCCACTTCTTTCAAAAGGAGCCCACATGCTCAGGCTGATCAGTGATCACCGTACAAGTGTAATTATGGCAGTGGCATTGCTGTAAACCAGCACGGATCTCCTGCATGGAACGGGAGCCAACAGATGGCACCGGCAAACCGACTGCAATGAGAAAATCAACATGTTTATTTGGGAGCAAGACATTTCCTAGAACTGTCCCGGGGAGTCCTCCTGCTCCAGATTCCTCCTGGAAAACGCTCAGTAAACAGTCACTGGGTGTCCTCTGCCATGGATGGAGGTGTCCCTGCAGCTCAGCTCCTGCTCTCTCCGAGGGCACATGGCACAGCTGCCACCAGAGAGGGTCTCTGGAATAAATGAATAAACCTGGAGAAGGCTCATCCACCCGAATTCCAGTTAGCCAAGGAGGCCCCTCCTCTCCATCCACTGCAGCCTTACTGGGCTGACAACGTGAGCTGTCAGAGGGGCTGACAGGGAACAACTCTTCCCAGCTGCTCCTGCCTGCCACAAACACTTGGGAAGCTCGGGAACACGGCCTGTTTGGATTAAGCAGCTGCTGGAGTGGTAAAAATCACTCCTGTAAGCAAATACCGGAGCTGCACAGGACCTTCAGGAGAACTGCAGCCGCAGAGAGCGGAATTGCAACGGAGAAGGGGGAAAACCTTCCTGTCCGAGGGATAAGGAAGCACACACTGGAGATATGTATGTGAGCCACACACAGAGGCACCCAGCTGGCATATGGACACAGGGCTGTGATAAAAACACAACGTGAACTCCAGGCTACTGCAGGTCGTGCCCTTTTCGGGAGCTCAGCTGGGTGGACGTCACTCGGCAGCGACGCCGCGCTTCCGTGCGGACACTCGGGTGGCAGAGGCACATGTTCCTCAGGCAAGCTGTCAGCACAAGCCTGCTGGTGTGTTTGGGGTCACTAAAAGTGAGCTCTCTCTGTGTAAATAGGCATTTTGTACAGCTTTTAGTTGTAAGAAAGTGCTCGACAGAAAGGAAGCCCTGGCACCGCCGATTCCCAGACTTCCCTTGGCAAGCTCATGGGTGACACAGGGGCATCTCCTCCTCGGAATTAACTGACCAGCAGGACCTACCTAAGTCAAAGTGATACAGCAAATAAAACTAGGCCAGTCTGCAGCAACATCAGCAGCTTTTGGAGGTGGCACAAATGCAAATATTGGCAGCAACTGAAAGCAGGAAATCGTGGACGAAGATGTGCACAGAGACGCTGCATTTGCTCAGGAAGGAAGTTCTCACCTTGTCCACATCCCTCTGCAAAATCAATGCAGGGACTTGTGCCTTGCACAAGGTGAAGGAAATACTGATGGTGTTACGAGAAAAGTCAATACATCCAAATCCTCTTGGCCGGCTGCAATATTAATACCAGGCCTGTGTGAGCGCCGCGCTCTGCCGTGACCTTTCCTCGTCCCAGAGGGAGCACAGCCGGGATTTCAGTGGCCAAAGCACAAACCCCACATTCACATCCACGGCTCACAGAACCAGCTACACCCAGGTAAGAAAATCTCATCATTTCAGGCCATGTACAGCAGCTCAAAAATGTCACAGGATAGGAAGCTCATCTACAGCACCCCCACGGATCCCAGCCTTCACCTGTGCTGCATTCCTCCTTTTCCAGTCCTGGATTAACCCTGTGCCAGCAGCTGCAGCTTCTCTTTTCCAACAGAAGCCCTCAAAAAGGTCCAAGAGGTGACTGCCCCGCACCTGACACTTGCTGCTTCACAGCAGGAGCCTCAGTGCCACTTCAATGGTGACTTAATGCAAACTCCTTCCCATTCTGGAAGTTCCAAGGGATGACAGGTAAATTCTGTCATGTTCAGCCACAATGAGGGAAAAATAATGTCCTGCAAGCCATGAGAAAGCCTGGTCACACTGCTAGAGCTCTACTTGTCACACTCACCCGGATGCCAGGTCCCAAACCCTCCTGGAGAGCTTCTCCTCATTATTTCATCACCTGGGGCAACAGCGGGAAACAACAGAGAGACTCGGAGTTACCTGCCCTGGCTGACAGACACTACACCAGAGCACGCTGAGCAGCATCAAGGGCTTTGGGACTGCAGAGAAAGGCACGGGAAAGGGAGCTGGAGATGCCAATTAGATAAACAAACCATCCTGGTGCATGAAGAACCTCCTGCTGCACACGGGAGGTGCTGCGAGGGCGAGCTCCATGAATCATCACCTCGGGCTGCAAACACAGACCTGGGAAGAGGCCGAGCACAAGGACAGGCCACAGTACTCCACACAGGGCTGGGAAGAGCCTACCCAGCATGTATGGAACCACCACATATCCCCACAAAACCTGACGGCTGCTCAGCAAGGCCCCCGGGCTGCGGGCTGAGCAGGACTCAGCAAGCAGTGACCAAGGAGGTCAGCCATGCACGGCTTAAGCACAGGAATCCCTTAAGCTACACCACATCTACTTCTAGCCCTTATCCTTCTTAATGACAAGATTTCCAGAGCTGTTTAAAGTTCTGCTCAGGCACTGAATCTCCTGGTCCCTGCCAGGGCTGCCTTCTTCTCCTGGGCTACAGCAGGAGACTGCACGGGATGGAGCCGAAGGCAGAGCAAGTCTCAGCAGAGCAGACTGCAGGCAGCCACACCCAACCACCTCAAACCCAGCACGGGACAGCCACACCATCCCCGTCTGCTGAATTCCACCGGCCTCACACCGTGCCATGTCTGCATTCCCACAGAACTCTCTGTCTTTTCATTCTGCACTCTCTTACAGGAGAAAACCCCTCCAGCCCCAACAGCTTCAGCTGACATTTATGCCAGTAATTTGTTTTTAGTTCAGAAGCCTTGTAAAATTCCTGTAATGCTTCCCAGATGCAAGGCTGAGAACTTCACAGGAGTCAGAACGTGAATTAGAGGTGGTATGGAAAATTATTTATTCTGGTGAGGGAAGAGAGCAAACCACGCTGACAAATGCCAGCCTACAGTGAGTGCTGCTCCCGTGAAATATGTCCCCGTGTCCATCCACAGAGAGCAGGCACCGAGAGCTGCATGCCTGGGAGGTCAGTTCATCAAACCCCTCCATATCTGGACTATAAATGCAGAATATCTAAGAACAAGTATTAAAAATCAGCTTAAGCCAAAGGAAGAGAGGCTGGGGCAGAAGGCAGGTTGCGAAAGCTCCTACTTGCAGCATCAGCAGGAATTCTGGTGGGATGTAGCAGGGCAATGCTGAGTGGAAGGCGTGAAGGCTCAGCCCCGAACACGGCTGTGGCCACGATCTGCTGACAGGCTGCAGCACTACCTCCACGGCTTCCATGCAAATTAAAAGCACTCTTGGCACTTACTACACAAAGACTGCACTTGATAATTAAAACCGGTTTTTAAATGCACTTAAACTAGTGCAGAAGCTCGTGGAGGTGCATTTAAATCGATGCAAACCGGTTAACTAACAAATGTGATGTGAAAAAGCAGAGCCTGGTCACGTAAGCTCCACTGTGGCCACGGAGGCTCAGCTCCAGCCTCTGTGACAGCAGATGGGAACGCTGCAGTTCTGCTCAGCCTGACTGGACTCCTGCTTGAGCTACAGCTCGGCCTCCCAGCCACCTGCAGACCAGCAAAGCCAAGAGATGAATCAAAATCTGGGAGGACACTTGTCCACATTGGTCCCCTTCCAGTCTGGGTCTCCGGTTCAAAGCACTTTCTTAATTGCTTTCCCCTCAATTCAGGCACTGCAGCCTAAACATCCCATGAAAACAAACACAGTTCAGTTTACCAGCACCCTGAATACTCGTTTGTCAGTGTTATTTCAGGAGATGTCAGCTGAACACTGCCACTGACCTCCATGCAGGATTCTGCCTCCAAACCTCTCCTGAGATTGCCACTGAAGCATTTAAGGAATCCCAGAATCCCTGAGGTTGGAAAAGTCCTCTGAGATCATCGAGTCCAACCTGTGCCTGATCCCCACCTTGTCACCAGTGCAGAGCACTGAGTGCCACGTCCAGTCCCTCCTTGGACACCTCCAGGGATGGAGACTCCACCTCCTCCCTGGGCAGCCCCTGCCAGTACCTGCCAGGAATTTGTAGAGAATGAGAGGGTCCCCCCGAGCCTCCTTTTCTCCAGGCTTTTCCCCAGCTCCCTCAGCTGCTCCTCATGCCTTACTCTCCAGCCTCGGAGAGAGTTGCTTAGCAGCAGAGTTTTGGAAATGTAGCTGCACTCAGGAAGAAATCTGTGACAGCAGGAGATGCATCAGGAATGCTGCTGGGGAGCAGAGCCCCAGTGGAGACTGTCCCTGAGAGAAAAGGGACAACAAGACACAGAATCGACCTGCCAGGTTTCATGGGAAAGGCCTGGCTCAAACACCCAGACAAGCCTTTAAAAAGCTGCCAGGATATTACAGCAAGCAGGTTTTGAAAGTGTTATACAAACTTCCCTGGATTGTCATTTGCTCTAATTCAGTCGTGACCTACAAATGCAAGTGACAGGGGAAAATAGTGCATTTCAGGTACAGAGTGTGCAGTCAGAGGCAGGTTTGAATTATTGGATTATAAAATAACAAAGCTGGGAAATAAGGAAATATAGGAGCTGGTGTTCATGAAGTGATGTGCTGAGAACACACTGTACATGAAGGTTTGGACTTTTTTAAGCAGTATTTATCATGCAAAGAACACTACTCAGACTGAGAGGTCTCCTGTGAGGAGAGGGAATATCTCACCTCACTCCTGTCTAAAAGGTGTGGAGTACCCAGCACTGGTGCAGCACAAGCTAGGAGTAGCTATTTTTTAATGACAGAAAATGGCTATTTTGTAATGACAAAACCAACACAGGCAGCAGGAGTGCCCTTGGCTGGGCTCCCCAGCCTGCCGTGCACCACAGAAATCCTCCTGCCATAAACTGCATCCCGGGAAAACACCTGGCACTGCACCAGGACGTGCAGCACAACCACGGAGTCATTCGGGCTGGAAAAGACCTCCAAGATTGAGTCCAACCTGGGCCAAATCCCCACCTCATCATCCAGCCCCGAGCACTGAGTGCCACATCTTGGACACCTCCAGGGATGGGCACTCCAAACCTCCCTGGGCAGCCCCTTCCATTGTTTAACAACCCCTTCTGTCAAGAAATGCCTGCTGATGTCCAACCTGGGGCTACCGCGTCCTCTCACCCCACTGCTGGTTGCCTGGGAGGAGCTGCCACAGCCACAGGGAGCCCTTGCACCGGCTTCCAGTCCATCTCCCGAGGCTCCGTAAGGGTTAAAGCCCAGGACTTCTGGAAGATATTAAGCCCCAATGTCTTGGCTTCCCTTCTGCAAACAGCAACAAGCTCCAGAGGAATCTGTCATCCCGTGTAGCAATCCCTTTCACTCAGCCCCAGCAGCCCGGCCCGTTCTCTGCTCCTCCGCGCTGGGCTCCGGCTCCTGCCCGCGTTCCGGGAGAGGCTCCGCAGCCACGCCGGCATGCACAGGAGCTGCGATGTGCAGTACGTGCTGTGCAGCTGCACTCGCAAGTGGAACGGCTCCTGCTTCAACCAGGGGGCTGCGGCAGCGTTAAATATCGCACTGGGGTCAGCGCACAGAACGAAAAGCCACCGATAAGAGGGAAGGAATCGCTGTTCCTCTTCATATGCCATCAGGTCCATTTGGGAATACGGGATTCTGGGCTCTGGAACACACTTGCACAGATATTTTCCTAACCCTGTAAGCCTTGGGTCTTTTTTATACCAAAGTCAAACTAGTTGGATATTCAAAATAAATCCAAAGCAACAACCACACACTTGCAGAAAAGGAAGTTTTGTCCCCAATATCTAAGATTTCAAATGCATCGAATGCCTTTTTTTCAGTATTTATGATTTCCATGTGCATCACCCTGCTGCTGGCAGGGACTGCAAACACTGCTCCCTTGCCAGCACCTCTGAGATCACAATTAGGAGGTGACACCATCACCTTTAGTTCTAGGATTATTTTCAAGGTGCCAACTGCACTGACACTACGGGACGTGGAGCACACTGAGCGGGAAGGGGCCGAGATTTTGCCAGGAAAGCCAGGAATAAAGCACGATGCCAGATCTGGATGATACACTCAGGAATTTTTAGACACTGCGTTTGCAGCAGGAGCCTTTGTGCAGTTTGCCACGACCAGATGGCAGTTTCTATGGGAACAAACAAGCAGTGGCCCTGTCACAAGATGTCTTGTAGAGACACTGAGGAAGGCACTGAGTCTCAGGAAAGTTTCTCATGCTGCAGTGCAGCCTGGCAAAATGCTCCAGCTCGGGTTATCAGCTTGGGAGACAGAACTACCAGGACACACCCAAAGTATCTTCAGTACAAAGTCAGTGCAGTTGTTGCACTCAGAATTTTCAATCCGGTCTTTGTGTGCACATAAAGCTTTGGAAGGCTGTAGTTTGCCTCTCAGAGACTCCTCCATCAATAGTGATGTTTGTTAGGTGCTACAAAACCCCATCACTGGAGTCTGCTTGGCTCCAAAAGCAAGAGAAATGATCAAACTAGTGAGACACTATTTTTTAGCTTCAAAGATCAGAATTTTCATCAGTCACAAGACTACAGCAGAAAGCAATTTTCTTCTCAAAACCACTGCTTCTATTTACCATCCCCACCCCTTAAGTTAATTAAAAATCCTTCAATTAGCTGATTTAGGGAGGGTTAATGTTATTGTCAGGAAGACCGGTTCCCCTGGGCCTGAAAACAACTGTGGCTGCCTCCTGCCCCCGATTACACAGAACATTTTCAGACTCAAAGGTTCCAGAGTATCACCACCCCTCACTCCAGAACTGTTATGAAATGAAGTGGAAATTTTTAGAAAGAGAAGCCAAAAGTGAAACTGTGGGGAATGCAGGCTTTAACACATTAACCCTCAACAACCAAGATAAACCACATCCAAGCCATGGAGAGTCCCTTCCTCACCCTCATCTTGGCCAGGCTCTGCAGGAGAAGCAAAGCAAATTGTGCCAGCCTTAGTACCATGGATTCACCCCCAGTTAGGTGGGAGAAGCACTGGCTGCCCCCAGACTTATGCCCTCAGCAGTTTATAACTGCACAAATGAAGATGAAAGGGTGGCAGCTTGGCTCTGATCATAAAGTCTGGCTTAAAATAGATGTTCTACAGTGGTATTACCTGAGTGAAGGCAGAAATTTCCTCACTTTTAGCAAGGGAGAATCAGAGGATCTCATTCCAGCTTGCTGAGGACTAAACACCCTTGCAGTCAATGCCACTAAGACCTCCCAGTGATGTCAGAACACAGGACCTGCCTCTTGGAACTTCAGGAAGTTTCTGCTCCCCCCAAAACCACAAAGATTTGCTTGAAATTTGAATTTGTTTCATAACAAAGCAAGCTTGACAGAAGAATCTTCCACAGCAGTAACTGCACAGACCAACTTGTTAAAGAATCACCTTTCACTTGGGCACAGAACCGAATTACAACACTAGAGAAGCCTACAAGCCACTTCCAACAAGAGTATCTGATTGCCCTTATCAGCAGAAATGACTTAAACCCACAGATAACGCGCTCAGGAGCTGCAAGCCTACTTCAAAGCCAAACCTGGATGCAGCCCCGGGCTCTCAGGGCACAGCCTGGTGTGAGCAAAAGGGCACCCAGCCACTGCCCTGTGCCAGGGCTGCCAAAGGCACCCCGGGAGCCTGGCTCACACACAGGGCAGTGACCTGTGACACAGGCTGGGTGCCCCTCCGTGGCAGAGGATGGTCCCCGTGCTCACGATTCGCGTTCTGTGCGAGCTGCCCTCCGAGGAGTGAACTGAGGTCTGGACGGGGCAACTGAAGGTTCCCAGTGACCGCCCCAGCGAGGCTCCCAAATGTCACACTCGGCCATTAGCCCCAGCCTGCTGACAGCACGTGGCAAAGGGCCAAAGATCAGACAGCCACGGGTGTCACTCTGATCCCTGCTGCTCCACCTATGCAAATCCAGCTCGTTCCTGGTGCCAACAGGCAGCACCAGGGGCTCAGGTGCCCGGGGACTTCAGAGGGAGATTCTGCCCTCGGCACCGGCACGGTGTGCCAAGTAACCACGGCTGCCACCAGCTCCCAAAGCAGGGGACAATGGAGTATTTTTGGAGCACAGACACTGCTATTTTGAAAGCACTTCAGCGCTGTAGTACCCAAATTCTAATTGTGGCTGCTGCTTTGCTTTGCCACCATAAATCCTGTTCCGAGGGAGTAAGACAGCAGCCAATACATGAGCGTAGGCATTGCACAACTGGGCTTCTACAAGCACTTGGTGTGAAGAATAATGTTCTTAAAAGATTTAATTTCTAGGGAATGTTTAAATACTGAAGAGTAAACACTGAGTCAGAGACACACACTAAATACAGGTAAATGCAGCAGGGGCACGTGGAAGCAAAGCCGCAGCCCGGAATTCTCTCAATGCCTCTCCTTGTACATGGGAAATTCAGGGCCCACAGAGGACAAAGCCTCTTTTATATGTGCAGAAACTGCAAGAAAACAAAAACCAAACAAATACAGCCAACCTACAGATCCATTTGGGGGTCTTAAACCAAGTCTGCAGCACACAACTTGGCGTGTCTGAATTCTGGGTGTTTGAGCCGTTCCACACGTACGAAGGCCAGGTCAGGCAGGGAGCACTCACAGCTCCCAGAGCAACCACAGAGTAGCAGCAGCACGCAGGAGCTGCAGACACCTGGGGAACCAGTGTGCATCTCTGGGAGAGCACCAGTGCCTGTGCCCAGCACTGCTCCCCTGCACACACACGCACCAAGCTCGGAATACATCGCTTTTCCCTCATCACAGCATTTCCTGCTTCCTCCAAGCAGCAGGTCAGGACTCACTGCACCAGGACATCGACCACACGCTTCCATTTGCTTTCAGTAGAATGAAAATATTTACTTTCACAAGCACAAGCTGATGTGCTACTAAATCATTTCACTTAGCCTAGACCTAACAGGCCAGTGGGAACCATGGAACAGCAAAAGAACTGCATCAGGGTTTTCCCCTGCCCAGAGCCTGCCCACCCCTGCCCTGCTCCACGTCCCAATAAAGTACAAACCACTCTCAGCCAAGGGATTTTTTGCCTCCTCAGAAGGGAAAAGGGACCACAGATAGTTCTCTGCAAACTTGGCAGGCCATGTGGGAACTGATACAGCCAGGGTGGGCAAGCTGGAGCCAGGAGAACAGTTTTGGCTCCTAAACTAGAAGCCTGAAAAATTGAAAGTGGCGCTCCATTTGTTTAAATTACCTTCTGAAACCATGCTCCATATGTGGGAATAAACAGTCACTCTGGTAGCCCTAAACACAACCAGGAGTAAATTGTTCCAAGATGCACATCTGCACTTACCAAAGATCAGACAGAAGGGCTGCCAAGGCAGGGCTTCATTTCCATTACAGGACTTTTTTTTTTGTTTTAAGAATTCTTAACTGAAAATGGCAGCCCAGAAAGGTGCTGTGTAAGGAACAGACCACCATCATCCCTGCACCAGCAAATAAAGGTCTCAGCCTGTCCTGCTGCCTTGGAATCACAGAATTGTTTAGGTTGGAAAAGCCCTCTAAGATCACTCCAATGACACTGCCAAGGCCACCACTAACCCATGTCCCCAAGTGCAACATCTCCACGGCTTTAAAACACCTCCAGAGATGGGCACTCACCACTGCCCTGGGCAGCTGTGTCAGGGCTGCAAAATGCTTTTGGTGAAGAAATCTTCCCCAATATCTGAATCTCCCCTGGCACACCTTGGGGGCTGTTCCCTGCGAGCAGAGCCTGGCCCCCAGCTGGCTGCAGAAGGTCTGTGCTCGCTCCCTTGCAGGGCCTGGGGCACGCTCTGTGTCCTGGCTGCGGGGCTGCGCCTGACATTTATGTGGTGGTCTTGTGATAGTCCCGGTTTAGAAGGCAGGCAGCTTGTTTTACTGGGCAGCTGTTATACACCTGATAGCTGTATAGTATGAGCTGTGCCTGCACTCCCCTCTGACTGTACAGCCCAGGCCCGAGGGCTTTAAAGCGCTCGAGCTCCGGGGCTGAGTGAAAAACCGTGTGAAAAACCTGCCCTGCGCTGGATTTGTGTTCCCGAGGATGGAGCAGGCTCGCTCCCTCGAGATGGGACTCTGGGCATCCTTATGATAAGAAGGAGTCACTCCAAGGACTTCGAATTTTATTGTGGTTTTGTGTGGATGTGCAGAAAAAGAAAAGAACTGCTTTCTAAGTGACACTGAGGCGCTGGAGCGTGTCCAGAGAAAGGCAGTGGAGCTGGGGAAGGGTCTGGAGCCCCAGGAGTGGGCAAGGCTCAGCCTGGAGGAGAGGAGGCTCAGGAAAGACCTTGTGGCTCTGCACAACTCCCTGCCAGGAGGGGACAGCCAGGCAGGGTCGGGCTCTGCTGCCAGGGAACAGGGACAGGACAGGGGGAAATGGCCTCAAGCTGTGCCAGGGAAGGGTCAGGTTGGACAGCAGCAGGAATTTCTTCCTGGGAAGGGTGGTCAGGCCTTGGCAGGGGCTGCCCAGGGAGCTTTGGAGTGCCCATTCCTGGAGGTGTCCAAGGAATTCCTGGAGGTGGCACTGAGTGCTCTGGGCTGGGGACAAGGTGGGGGTCGGACACAGGTTGGACTCGATGATCCTGGAGGTCTTTTCTGACCTCAGTGATTCTGGGATTCTGTGAAATATTGAGAAACACTGAGGCAGCTGATTTACACCTTAACTGCATTCTTCCCTCCTTCAGCATTTTTAACCGTTTAAGACACCTCCAACAGCAGAAACACCAGAGAAAATTGGGATGTTATAGGGAAAAAAAAAAATTAGGGCTGGATAAAGGTTCTCGAGCACCAAGGCTTGCATGTGGCTGCAGAGCTGTCCCCGAGAGCTGCACAGCTCTGCTGAGCACACACTGAACCAATTACACAGGAGCCTCCCAAGACCCACACAACCTCGGGAGCTATCACATTATAGATCCTTATGTAAGGCACAGTGACGTAAATCCCGGCTCCCCTGACACACGGAGGGTGCGAGATGAGCGAGCCTGCAGGAATTTCAGATCATATTTCCCATCTCCCCAATTCATTCATTTGTATCATTTGCCATGACCTTGCTCTCCAGGGACATATATCACCAGAAGGAGATAAATGAGATTTCTATTAATTTGAACGATAGCAGCAAGAAACTAAAGGCGCTGTCTCACCAGGCTGATTAGTATTTTTTTCTCTCTTTAAATGCAGATGAAGAAAGAGGCTTATTTACCAACTGCAGGACTGGCCACACTGACTGATGGCTGCTCTCGGTGCCAGCAACCACATCAAGCTTATTTCAGTTGAATCCGGGCACCAGGATGCAGGGAGACATCAGCCCCTGGGAGAGGGGAGATCCTGCATGCCCAAGGATTGCTTTTGACTTTGTTCAGAGCGTGCAAGAGGAACGCTCAGACCAGGACTGCTCTCTCTCCACAGCCTGCAGGGAACATGCAGAGTCTTGCTCCTGCTCCAGCCCAGCTGGGTGAGGGGGTGCTGCTCCCCAAACCACAGCATGTGCTGTCACTTTTCCAGGAAAATCACCCTCAACAGGGCATCTGCCCGGGGTATTTGCCCCTTGCAGTTACAGCTGTGCTGAGCTAGGCTAGTGAGGAGAGGGAAGAGTTGAGTGGAGCCAGCACAGCCAGAGATTTGTGTGCTGCAGGAGAACTTTTGTCTCTGCAGCAACCAGCTCTGTCGTGTTAGCCTGACTTTCTATGATTCAGGTACAAAATGAAAATGAGTTGCTATTCTAGCACGTACCAAAAAATTCCATAAATGCAACAGCTGCCTCAAGAAAAACAAGAACTTTTCCCTGGTCACAGAATGCGGTAGAGTCTCAGACAATAAATGTGGTATCTGAGATAACTGTAATGCTCCAGGACCAATATGTGCACCTCGTAAAGAGCCCACAAGGCTGCTGGGGAGCAAGTCACTGCCATCAGCAAGGCTCCACAAAAACAGGTTTCCTACAAGCCACAGCCTCTATGCACCACATTCCTCTGCTCATTCCCAGACACAACCAGCAGGCTCCGAGGTCAAACTATAAAAGCTGCTATAATGTCATTAGCTGCACCCTCAGATCACACAGCCCGTGTGTCCTGGGGAGCTGCAAAAGACAGGGCCAGCATTCGACCAGGATTAACAACTTGGAAATGCTGAAAATCACCAAAAAAGTCACATTAAGAGAAGTTAGGTGTTTAAATAATAGTTTCACACCCTAACACAGGTGAATACAGCTGCAGGGCCAGCTCACAGGAGTGGTGCAGCCAAACTGTTCAGTGGCCACAGGGCTGACCAGAGCCAGGGGACATCAGGGTGCTGAATGTCACCAGAAGAGCAGGACACGAGCTCACTGCACACATGCCAATGGTTTGCAGCCCACAGCTCCCTGTGGGCACAGAGCATTCCAGCAGTGCCCAGCTGAAACCATTCCCAGCTCACTGTTCAGGAACAACTAGTCCAGGACTGCAGCACAGCAGTGCACAGAGAAACAGCCCTGGACACCAGCCCAGGAGCGAGCACAGTACTCCAGGAGGAGCAGGACACGGCTGCTCACGAGCAGGACAGACAAGCAGCTCTGAGATAAGGTGCACACCGAGGGCAGTTTCACAACAACCAAGAAAAAAAACCAACCCTGCATCGGCAAGTCTTGAGGAACAGCCTGGAATTATCTCCCTGCAAACCTCCATCTCCACAATCACAGCACAGCCAGCCAGGCTGTGACTCTGGCAGCTGCGAGGCTGAGCTGTGCTGCTCACACAGAACATGCTCATTTCTGGGCAGCAGCATTTTGCAGCCCGCAACTCTGCAAGGAGCAGCGATCGAGGGATGGGACCAGGAACCACTGCAGGGACAGCACTCCATCACAAACGGGCACAGGCAGCTACAGAGCCACAAGCACAGCCCCACAGCTAAGTGCCAAACCAGTCTGGAAGCCCCAAGAGAGCTGCAGAACAGCTGTGGAAGCCGAATGAGCACCTGAGCAGGTGAGGATGAACCTGCTCCCACCCCGAGCTCTGCCCGTGCTCTCCCGTCCTTGCCCCTCGTGCTCATCAGCGCTGCTCTCGGAGGGGAAGCTGGCGAGCTGAGGGTAAACAGCTCTGCTCAGTCCCTCTGGGGAAAAAGGAAGAAAAAAAGCTTTCCCACGTCACTGAAATGGAATGTGAGGGAACCAAGTGCACTTGTAGGGGGAGAGAAAGGACAGCCTCACACTCCAGCCTGTGTGTACACAGCACTGGGCTGGGGAAGGCACACGCGGAGCATCCAACAGTGCATCTGCTAAAGATCCCTTTAGCTCTGAGGGTCTGAGGAGATATTTTGGTTCATAGAAAAGTTATGTTAATCCAATGAATCATTTGATAGGAATGTAGAGTCATCCAATGCAATGGAAAATGTAGAGATTTGAGTGTTTGATGTACGCATCCAGAATAAAAGGTTAGGGTAACACTTCTTCCAAAGGCATTACTCATCCCTGCCTCAGCTGCACATCCCTGCAGAGGTGTGCAGGAAGGAGGATGAGCAGCATCAGTAACTGATCAGATGCAGTACAAAACCATCAGGTAAGAGCCATAAAAAGCAGAAAGCAAGACCTAAACCTCCTCTAATGCAAGGAGTCTTTGTGCAGCAGGGCCACCTCCTCACCACTGCAGCTCCAAGTGGGTGACATGAGCTCTACTCCACTCTCATGGCAACCCAAGACATTCATGGAATGGATGGGACTCACCCTTCCACAACCATTACGAGAAATTCCCTGTCTCAAAGAGCTGACAGGGTTTGCTGGAAGCACTAAAGCTATTTACCTAAGGAGAAAGAAGAGAAGAATGCAAGTCTTGGTTGAAACCAGCAGGAATTCTGCATGACACACAGGCTTTCCTGGGCTCCTAAAGCTGCACTCCAAAAGAGCATCCGCCCAGTCACACATCAGAGCTTTTGCAGTGGCTGTTTAAGGACGTTAATTTACAGAGATGAAGCACCACAGCAATCCTAAATGCAGGCCATTCTTCACTAGGCTGGGGTTTATTTACAAGGCCATGACACGTTATGATGTAAGAGCTAACAGCACACAAGCAGATGACTCCCTCACACAGCCTGTTCCACTGGAAGTCTGGAAGACAGGCAGTGGATTCACCCTGACAGGAGGTAAGCTGGAATCTCTCCCATGCCACACACCCTCCTCAAACCCCTCCTCAAGTGCACTTGGCTCTGCTGAGCAGCAACGCAAGGAAAGGAGCATATGGATAGATCCAAAGCTATTCTGAATCCCTGCTGCCTGCCAGCAGACATATTGCTGTCATTAGCCTCTAGCTCCGTCGCAAGATTTGTTTCTGAAAAGTCTTTGAGCCAACAGATTATATAAAGCTCAGACCCTTCCTCTGCCACACGAGCTGATAGTCTCCTCACGGGGTGACTGGTGTTTGTGAGGAAAACACTCATCCCTGCACACACGAGGATGATGCAGCTAATCAAAACAACTTCCCTGGCCAACAGGCTGTGTGCTGCAGCCGGAGCTGCACTGCCAGATAATGCCCAATGACAGGAGCAGGGAATAGAATCCCAGAATGATTTGGGTTGGAAAGGACTTTAAATACCATCCAGCTCCATCCCCTGCCAGGGGCAGGGGCACATTCCACCATCCCAGGTTGCTCCAAGACCTGTTCAAACTGGCCTTGGACACTGCCCGGGATCCAGGGGCAGCCACAGCTGCTCTGGGAAACCTGTGCAGGACCTCACCACCCTTCCAGATCCTGTGGGGTCTCCACACAACCTTCTCTTCTCCAGGCTGAACATTCCCAGATCTCAGCCTGTCCCCATAGCGGAGGTGCTCTTACCAACCTGGTGGCCTCCTCAGCACTTGCTCCCACAGCTCCATGTCCTGCTCATGCTGGAGATCCCAGAACCGTGTGCAGGACCCCAGGTGGGCTCTCGGGAGAGCAGAGGGGCAGCATCCCCTCCCCAGTCCTGCTGCCCACACTCCCCTGGATGCACCCCAGGGCACCCTTGGCTTTCTGGGCTGTGGGAGCTCACTGCTAGCTCACAGTGAGTTCTGCATTCCTATGGATCCCACAGAGAAAATCTGCAGAGATTAGAGCTCATCTACCCCCGAAACCACACACACGTTCCTCCCCTGTGCTGGAGCCCCTCCTGGCACCGGGGTCACAGCATTCCCTGCCCCAGCACCTTCCCAGCTGTGCTGCCTGACCCAGCAGCCCCGTGGAACCGGCTCATTAGCTCACAAGCACTTGGAAGTAACTGCAGGTTACAGCCCAGGGTTCTCTGTATCTTTTATCTAAACAAAATGCTACAGGACCAGGCTTGTTTGGTGCAACAATGCCCTTGTAGCTTCTGCTCCCGGTAGCAAGTGTGCAGTTAGTTCTGTACACCTCACCTGGCTACCTTTTGCCATCTCTTACAAACCAAGGCCTGAAAAAATCGAAATATATTCTGTCTTCTGAGCTGTGAAGCAATGAAACCCTTTTTAGTTTCTTTACTAATACATAGCAGGATTGCCCCCCACCAGATTCTGATAAACTCCTTGTGGTTTAAGCTTTACTGGAAACCAGGCTTCCCACCTTGTTAGTTTTCCATATTACTCTCTCTCATTAAGCAATTTAGATACTCAAGTAGTAAATCAGAAGTGAAAGGAAGGTTCTTAATCACCAGATCTAAACAACACTGGTTTTCGTCACCTTGTTACTCCTGATAACCACCATCTTCTGGTCCAAGCTGTCTCACACACTGCATTATCTTTACACCTTCAGGTGTCTGAAGGAGGTCAAACAAACACACTTTAGTTTCCTTGTAGAAGACTGGGAGTACTCCTGTGGCTGGTTAATACTTGCAGTGGGATGAGGTCCATTATTTCTCTAAGTTCTGGGAACTCAGCTGTAAATAACCACGGTCCCTGTCCTAAAAACAGTCTCAAAGGGACAAGGTGAGTGCAGAAGCCCCAGTGGTGGTGAGGCACAGCCAGCCAGCCCAGCACAGCCACCAGTTACTCCCCAGTAACTCACTGCTGCTGGAGATGTGCTTTATCCAGCAATTCTCAACACAAAATACATAAACAGTCCCTGGAGCACAGATGGAAGCTGATCCCTATCCCCTCCCAGGGGAGTTCCCTCATCACTAGGCTACAAAATCATGTTCCCTCTTGCTTTCAGCCCTTTGATGATACAAATCTTACGTTCCTTCCTACACGGTTTCAACATGAGAGGGAGAGCCTCTCCTCCCTCCTCAACCGGCAGCTTGAGGATTTGGGCACTCTCAGAACCGGAGTCAGGGTTGCCCCAAGGCTCGAGGAGATGCCTCACCTGGTATCACACTAAGTGCCCTTTCCCAGCTCCCTTTCACTCACCCACAGGATTCAGTGCTCATCTGCCACCGAGGACATGGATACAGAAGCTCTGACTTTCCCTGCCCATGGCTTTGCTCTTCCCACGAGAGCAGGATGCTGAAGGAAAAGGTCAAGCTCTTGAAGAGCAGGAGTCATTCAGTTTATCTCCTCACAGCAAATCGCAGCTGTACAACAGCCTTTTGCCACGTGTTTTTTCAGGACTCCCACCCTGGCTGCTCAGGCCCCAGGGGGTGCTGAAGGGAACAGGTGAGCTGGAGCCTCTCCTGATCCTCCCTTGCCTGGCTGCATGGCTCAGTCCAGTGCCCCGTGCACCAGGACAGGGAATCCCCACTCCAGGTATGAGTGCAGTGCAGGCAGTTCATGTGCTTCAGGTCACAGAAGCAGCGGATCTTGTAGCTTTTAAAAAATCCAATTGAAATTCAAGCTCCATCACAGCCTTGCACTGCAGCTTCCCAGAGTCCTCCAGCCATTTGTTCTCTCCAGGGAAGACAGATAGGTTGCCAACCAAGACGGCACTGTGGGATTAGCCAATGTTTATGAAGTGCTTTAAAGATTAGAAGTGTCACCTATGTGCTAAATATTTCTCTGGCACTATCAGCTCGAACAGCACCCGAGTATCTTGTATCTCCTCCTGCTGATCTTGAGCTGGTTGCCGAGGGCGTCACTCAACCTGACTTCCAACCACTGCGCTTGGCACGAATTCCAGGGGCGGTTTGAGACACATGGCAGGAGAGGACACAATCAAGGAACCACTTAAACCCCACCTTCTGAAAACTACTAGCAGAGTAATGACAGTAATATCACCAGGAGAGGCTCAGGGATTTATGTTTTTACAACATTCTCATAGGTGTGTGTGAGATGAACACCCTGGCGTGAAGCCCAACCGTGCGGAGAGAGGAACTTGCCCGCTCACCCACATGGAACTGGCTGGGCAAGGGCATGAAAAGGTACTTTGTACACATCAGCTCGATAGGAGCTGAACAGATCCCAGCTCCCTCACTCCTCACTGGCAATGCTCTTGCAGGACCTGGATAAGAAACTGAGCAGTGAGTCCAAGCAACAGGACAGCAGCACAGCTCTGCTCAGGTCCCCTGTGCTGTACACACACAGACCAGACTGCAGTGATACTCCTATTTTCCTGCCTTTCTTCCTCTTGTTCCCATTTCTCTTCCAGCTAGAACACAAGAGCCTGTGTCAAGACCTTTCTGCTGATATCACACAGAGCCAAGGTGTAATGTTCAGCTGGAGATCTGTTTGTCATTCATACACCTTTTGTTACCTACATCCCATCCTTCCTGAGAACTTACACTGCATAAAAATCTAGAAACATCCAAAATACAGAGCTCAGCCTTCCCCTCAGCCTGTGGGTTTCACCACCAGCGGCAGAATCCAACAACTATTATCAAGCAGTCGAAAAATGAAACATTCAATTCCAAGAGTTTACTCTGCACTGGAGAGAGAGAAAAACAAAGCTGGAAATCCCTCGCTTTATAAACAACAGCTCCTCTGAAAGCACTGTCAATAGGAAGTTGTTGCTCTAAACTGTGTACACATTTGGCTCACAATTTGCCAACAAAGAGGAAAATGAACTCCACGGAAGGATTCCCACACTGGGAACTCAGTGTTGTCACCCAAAATGGATGCTGCCAGGGCCAGAGCAGCAGGACCGTGCCAGCAGGAGCTGATTTGCACCTTTGTGTAGGGCACAACTCTCTTCCTGGCCTTTGGGAGGGCATTTGGGGGAGGAATCCCTCCAAAAGATGTCAGGGTAGGAGCATGGCAGGAGGTAGAGCACAGCTGAGGTGACAGCACTTTCCTCACACAGCTTTAATGGTTTCTGTGTGACAGAAGGAGGGAAGCCCCAGGCAGGAGGCTGCCGAGGTGCCCTGCTCAGGATAACCCCAGCCAGGTGTAGTGCACATGGGCTGGGCTGTGCAGGTCGCTGTGGCTGACAGCTGCCTCCAACTCAAGGTGACTCACTCAAGTCACACATCATAAACACTTCTTACTCCAGCGCTGAACTGGGAGCACAGGGCTCTGAGAACTCAAACAAACCTCCCGTGACACACGTTATTCCTGTAGCCTCTCCTGGAACAGAGGATCAAAGCAAACACAGGGCTGGAATTGCCCTTCAAGACCTTAAAACACATTTAAGGTAAGAAAAAAAAGAGTGGCAAAACCCAAAAAGCTATCTTAATCACCATTTTAATTGGGAGCTGATATTCCTATTGTAACAAAACCACTGTGTAGGGCAACAACCATCGTAGCACTGAACCCCAACACTGAGATGCACAGCTGAGGTTTCCATCAGCGAGGGGCAGGAGGCACCGTGCAGAGCCTTTGTTCCGGGACCCAGCGAGGAAAACATCTGCCAGGTCCAAAGCACCGCTCCCTCCAAGGCGATAGGATCTGAGCACAGGAAGGCAGCTTTGTTCCAGGCTGCAGGGAAGGCGGTGCTACCACACCGACACCAAGCAAGGTTTGGGACTGGGGAGAGCTGCAGGTGGTAAAACAAGAAGCCTGGTGCTGCTCATCTCAGATGGAGCAGCCGGGGTGCCTCTGCAGAGCTGCTCTTGTTTGGACAAGCACGTTGGCTCTGGTGACTATTTGAATGATGACTCACTCCAACAAGCCAGGGCACCCCACCACACACAGCCCCGAAGTGCTGACTTAGGGCTTGGGCTGCAAATCTGGCAGGAAGCGGCGCTTCCCAACCAGGGCCACCCAGGCCTGGTCACTGCTGCCGTTACCCTCCTCCAGCTGCACTCCCAGCCTGGATGATGAATCCAAAGAGAAGATGACAAGAACAAGAAAATTGTATAAAATACTCTTGCTCTTAGAGCACTTCTGAAGTTGCTTATTTAAAATTTTAATATTGGTGCTCTACAAAACTGACAGCCCAATTGCAAGTTCCGTGTGTGCCTCCAAGGGACTCGGGGCTGGCAGGTGCTGGGTGCCTGGCCAGCACCCCGTCCCCAGCTCAGGAATGCTGCCCAGCACCCCGTCCCTGGCTTGGAGGTGAGCCCGTGGCCACCCTGCTGGTGGCACTTCTCCAGCCACTTCCACTTTTGTCTCCCCAAGCATGTGAGAGTCACAACCCGTGACAAGCCGGGCAGTAATTGCCGTATCGATTTCGACGCTCCTCCGGCCGGAGCAACGCCTGTAACTGTAAACCATAAACCTTTTAATATCCCGCTCAATTATGAGGAAAACAACTCCTGAGCAGCAGCACAGCGGGAGCATCGTTGAGGGCCCGCTGCTGAGCCTGGCTCGGGATGACCAAATCCCACGCTGAGAGACACTTTTGGGGGGACAGAGCACAGGCAGCCCTTCCACTGCCACTGGAATGTCCGTGCTCTCAATCCTTGCTGTGCTGACCTCACCCAAGAGCTCAAAACACTGGAACACATGGAATGAGAAGACAGATAAGCAAACTGATGGTGTGCCATCAGAACGTGACTTAGTGCTCATGCAACCTCTGGGCTGCTCACAAATCCAAGAGAAAGAGCCAAGGAATTAAGCAACTATGTCTGGGCACTGTCACACAAGGCAGACTTACAACCTCCTTGTTATTTACAAACAGTTTCAGGGAAAGGGAAACAATCCGAGTGTCTGTGTGGCATTTAGAAAACATTCCCATCCGCTGCAGCCTTTCAAAAGCACAGAATCACAGAATATCCTGAGTCAGAAGAGACCCATGAAGTCCAGCTCCTGGCCCTGCACGGGACAGCCACAAAAATCCCACCACATGCTTGAGAGCGTTGTCCAAACACTCCTTGAGCTCCTGCAGCCCTGGGGCTGTGGGCACTTCCCAGGTCAGGTGCTTTGGTGACATAAGAATGAGATCAGCAGAGCACACTTCTAATCCCCGACTCCCAGTCCTGACGTTGGTCACCTCAGCAGCCCTTTCCCCAGGAGAAGGGGCAGGCTTGCAGACACTCAGCCCGGAGGAGGCTCCCACCTTGCTCCGTGCAGACCTGACCCGCTTTTGTCTCGCTGTGCTGCGAGCCAGCCGGGCTTTGTTGCCATGGTGAAAGCTCTGACACGTTCAGTTTTCCCACTAATTTCCTGCTGCACTAAAGCGACTGCTGCTCTGCATCTCCCTGCCACGGCACAGCAACAAGGAACCCCAACACCCCCAGAAACGGGGAACAAATCCGGCCACGTGCTGGTCACTGCCAGCAGCACCTTTAGTTACACCTCCTAAATATCCTGAACCCATCTGCTTTTAAGCCCTGCAGAAGTTCAAGAGATGTGGCCATCACTCAAAAAGGAACTAGACAACTCAGTGACCTCATAATTAGGGGCTGTATCCCACCCTTACCTTAAATGAAGGTGGTGCATTTCCAATCCCAGACTGCAGTGACCAAACCACCACATTTTCCTTTGGGTTCATATGAAGGGACTGAGTTCATTCCCGACTGTGTCAATGGTAAGTGAAAACAAGGATCCAGTTGTGTCTGTGGAACCAAACTGGGACCAGCAGCACACACACACACACACGGGGAAGAGCAGAGACTGAGGCCCACACTGTCAGCTGATGACTCAGAAACTGCACAAGCGCCCACTGAGTGGGAAAATACCTATAGTCAGCCTTCACTTGTCATTTTACTGTGTAATGGGAGTCTCAGCTTGGATGAAAAACACATGAATATTTTGTTCTGACTAAGCACAGGTTTCCCCGTGTACCTCAGCTCTGCCAGGGCAGTGGGCACAACACCCACGCTGCAGCAAGGGGGAGGGAGCGACCGTGATTTCCTTCTCCACCAACTCTGCACTTCGTTTCTAACATAAACCAGCTGAATTAACCAGCAGAAAGGAAAAATCTTCGGATTTTTTTTTAATCTTACACTTCCCAGAGCAGCTCAGGGGAAAAACAGCCTCTGTGGAAGCCAAGTATTAAAATCCTTGTACAGAGAATGAATCAGAATGATTTTTATTGGTTTCCAATGAGATTGTGCTTGAAAACAAACAGTTGCTGTACGACTGACAACCCCCTCACTGTGTCAGAGAGATGGGAGAACATAGATGGGCTTTGTAGAGCTGAGAACATGCTCCTTCACGGCTGCTGGGGAGCAGCTCGGTTTCACTAATGGTGCATTTACATGTGCAAAGAAATAGAGCACAAGCTAAGCTGTATCATAATCAGTTTGCTGGGGGGAGTCCTCCGACCTCCAAAACTGCTGCAAGCAGTCACAGCTGCTCCAGCCTCGGGCTGCAGAGGACACCGCTACAACAGGAGCTTCCCGCAAAAGAGCCCCATTGTCTGCCGGCCACCTGGGAACGAGCAAACCTGCCGTAAATCACCCAGCACATGATCCTTGCTCTGTCCAAGGCAGGGGAGAGGCTGGGAGGATTCCCGGCAGCAGTGGTGGCTCGGGGGGAGCCGGGAAGAGCCGTGCAGGCTGCCCGGAGCCCGTCCGTCAGCGGCACTCCAGCCAGGCTGATAACCTTGACACAGCCACTTGCAAGATTACAGCCCAAGGATTTCCTACAAGCACATCTAGAGAGGAAGGACTAAGTACCAAGACTAATACTTTTCATCTTTGGTTGCTGCCAGTGCTGTGAGCTTTAATGAAAATTTGGGGCACGCAGAGACACGATCACACTGTCACAGTGACTGACAAAAGCAAACCCTTTCCTACAGCACTAATTATTTCAGCTGAAAGGGGCACAAACATCTTTAAGAATTTATATATACATGTGACAAGAGGCATTCTTGCCCCTAATTTCTTCACTGTCTGAAGACTGTATCACAGAAGATCTAACCGGCTCTGCCTACCTGGCAGGGGTACCCTGAGCATCAGCACTGCTCCAGACTCCTGCGAGGCTGCAGGAGCAGCACGACACCTGAACAGACTGTATCCTTCCATCCCACAGACAGGAACCAGCTTCAATTAGGCTCAGTGCTGCAATTCAGCGTGTTATCTGATCACACTTAACACACAATGACACACAGCTCATAAACGTACTCCTTCCATTAGGAACACTTCACGTTGCGAAATGCCACAATTAGTTTTTAGGCATCGGCTCCAATTCAGCTGCCTTTGCCCAACAGCAAGAAGCCTCAGGGCTCCAAAGATACTCTCCCCTGAGAGGGGCCAGAAACATACCTGGAAGTACCTGATGAGCCTGAACACAGGCAAAAAATTTAGAAATGCTTCAGGTTACATGACAGCAGATCCCAGAACCTCAAAAAAACCTCTTGTGCCCACAGTGTGATGGCCATGGGTCTGTCACACCCTGCTATATCCTCCAGACACATTCCAAAGGTATTCCTGCACATAACATTCTCTGCACGGACAGAGGTTACACAGGAAAAGGCACAGCTGAAAGCCCAATACAGCCAAAGAGGCAGGATAAGCTGAGACTGACTTGTTTAGATAAGGAAAAACCTGGAAAAAATGTGTCTTCCCTTCTGCTGCAGAAATCCACGCACACTTTCCCAGCCTTGACAGCACCTCGCTGCGTCCCTCTCATTCAGAACTCCTTCCAACAGGACCAACCACATTTTAAAAGTTATTGGAAGGAGACAAGAAACATCCATCTGCTTGCTGAAAGGCAGCAGACGCGCACAGCCTCCAAATCCAGACTTTAATTGAAACACTTTAATCTGCTGCCGCGGCCCCGCATTCTCTGTATTCCCAGTAGTGCCGAGGCGTGTGCTCAGCTAATGGAGCTCTGACAGTCGTCCTGGGCCTGGCTCCCTGTCAAACCACGCCGGCCTCCAGCTCCAGGCCCGCAGTCACACGCCGATACCCCACAGACTCCTTTCCTTCTCAACCATCTTCAAAATGTACTATAATTAATGTCCTATAACTACAGCAGATGCTTTAAGGAGATGAAGGCAGAGCCAAACCATACACGAGAGTGGCAAACGCGGAGGAGATCCCGAACTACACTGGCAACACCCAACTGGGCTGTGGGGAACAGGCACCTCCTGCATTGCACAACAGCAGCGCTCAGGCCAGTCCCTTCATCCATCTGCAAACCAAGGCGGTAACACACACACATCATCCCTGTCAGCAGGCCCTAGTCAGGCAGCCAAGGCAGGATTTGGGAAGATGGTTAAGCTCCCACTCCAGTCCCTGGGAAGACATGGCCAGTTTCTCTCCGCGGCTCAGCTGACCTGCTGCAGGCTGTGCTGAATCACCCTCTGGACCAGCTGACCCCAGCACTGCCATCCCAGGCCAGGTGAACCACAGCCCGCTGCAGGTGTGCCTTGTGCTGTGCCAGAGCACGTCTGGTTGCTGCATCTGCATCCCCACCTCACTCGCCTGCTCCTTCAGATTCTCAGGAACTGCAGCTCCCGAATCCCACGGGGAGGTTGTCCAGTGCTGCACTCACAAACCCTGCACAGGCAGCCACTCCTGCCACACTCCAGCTCAGGGGCACGAGCCAACACTCATATTCATACCTTCAGTTCAAACCTTCCATGGCCAAAGCGCTTCCAAGAAGAGCATCTGCACTCTTGCCACTGAGTTATACCCACCATGGCCACAAACTGCAGGCCCAAGCCCACCTCTCCAGGATAAAGCTCCACATCTTGCAGAGAGGGATGCTGGAGTCACTCCCAACACACCTGCACTGCACAAGCTCTTTCCTGCAGCTCTCCCAAGCTGCAGCTGCCCTGGCTGGAAATTGTCCCCAACACTGGATGCACAGAACAACCACAAGCATCAGCAACATTTCTCTGGGATCAGACCACACGCTCTGAAAGAACACAATTCTCCAAGGTAACACCCAGCCAGGTCCAGGAGGTTCCAGTGAGATCCAGCTCTGCTGCTGTGCTGTCCCAGGATCTCCTGCCCATCCTCTGACGTGCAGAGCAGAGCTCAGCTTGGCTCCCCCCACACATGCTGGGCTATTTTTGAGCTCAACGTGTCAGTTCCACTGGCTGTGGGAGTTTGTTTGTGTGGGATAGCATGATTCGACTACTTTGAAACTCGGCTGAAGCCACATAATTCCCTTTTCATGGAACCCTTTTGATGGCCATTTAGCACAGAGGGCGAGGTTTAGCCTCAACTAGAGAGACTTGGGGTCAGAATTACTAGAAAAAGACACATAATGACTAATAACGAAAAAGCCTTCAGTGGTTTCTTCATGTAAGTGTTAACACAGCATATTAAACCCCTGGCCTGGGATCAGCACAAAGGCCCTGAATGCATTAAATGAGTACAATGGCTTAACTAGAGAATTTCCAAACTGTTCTACGTAAACCTGTGCAAGCTTCAAGGGAGACACTGGAGCCAGTTCAACCCCTGCTCGTGCTGGTTCAGCTAAAGGCAGCATCTTGCTGGGGATGTGCAGACCATGAGACCCATCACGGTCACACAGGGAAGTCACAACTCTCATGAGAATCTCTTCAGCCAGGGAGGACTTCCACCACAAACTGTGAATTCTACTCTGCTGGCAATGCTGGAGCAACTTCCCAAAGCTTTACTTTCATGGGGAAAAACACAGAGTTGTTATGCAATCGTCTTGGTGAGCGCAAGAAGGGGCAGCACCCTGCACAGGGCTGATACAGGACCTAGCCAGAGGACGTGGGAAAAAGGAGCTTAGAGCTGCTTCTCTGTTAAAATGTCTAATACCCAAGGAGCCCAGTCTCCCAGCAACACACTGCCATTTCCTTATTTCCCTCTCACGTAATTCCTCCTTCAAACACAAATGAGGAGACAGCTTCTAGAAACCCTCATTAGGCCTCTGCAGCAGTCACCAAATCTCTGTGAGACCCTCCTGGAAAAGGCACCCATCCCTTCCTCCTTCTGCTCCTGTCCTGCCTTTTCCTCACAGGGGCAGCCTCTGCACCTGCCCAAAGGTGCCACCACCTCGTTCATCAGGTGTTGATTGCCTCCTGCTGCAGCAGCCCCAAAGCTCTGGTACAGCAAATATTCGGCAGGCAGGGACTCCAGGCACGAGGGGGGAAGCAGCCAGGTTGAAGAGATACAGAAGTTGTACCCATCTCACCCCCCAAATAAGCTAACGGCCACACAGCTGAGAATTAAGTATTAATTATCCTGGCTCTCTCAGAATATTTTCCCTGCCCAAAAAGGCTCAGGACATGTGCCACAGACCCCCCAGCTCACCCTGCCCACTGTCAGCTGGCTCTCCTGTTTCCACCTGTTAGCATCTCAAGAAGCAGCCTGGTCTCCAACTCAATCACGCTCTGACATTAACATCTTGGTAATCAAATGTTATTTGCTACAGCAAGAAAAACATTGTAATGAAACATAAAATGTCAGTACTTCAGCCCACAGTTGATACAGGCAATGGCTCTCTGAGGTTTTAGTAAATATTCCCTCTTATCCCCACTGTGGCAACTTCTGCTTAGCCAAAGTTCATTTCTAGCTTTTAGGCTTTTGCTAAATCTCCCCACCAAATGAGAACTAAAATACAACTCTCCTGCAGCACACAAGCAAGGAGAACAAAGGCCCTGTGAGCAGCAGGATAATGCTGCCTGAGCAATTACCCATCCACAGCCATCAGCTTCCCTTACGGCCAGGAGAAACAAGGAGCAGGACAGGTGAAGCACCACCAAACACTGCGAAAGAAAAGGAACATGACTGATGACAGGAGAGCAGGCGCGGGTCATTGCGAAACGCGCGGCACCGGTATTGAACAATTCCACCCGACAGGAGGCTGATGAGTCAGGGCAGTGCAGGCACGGGGCTGATCACAGGGGCACGCTGGCTGCAGGGAGCAGCCTGGGCCCAGCTCGGCAAGAGCACGACAGAGCAGCCAGCGAGACCTTCCCACCCTCTGGGCTGAGAGCGCTTTGCATCCGAGGAGAGAAATCCAGGCAAGCCCTCGTGGCTGCCCAAGCCCCCCGCGCTCAGAGAGCACCAAACCAAGCCTGAGTCCTCCCAGAGCAAAGCACAACTCTCCACGAAGTCGGCCAGCCCGCTTTTCATCCTGGTTTTTAGTGCCACAGTGCCCACCTCCAAGAGGTCTGGTGAAAAATGTGTTCCACTGATGACTCCAACTCACCCAAAGACAAACCACAGAAACTAAGCCTGTTCCCTCATGGAAGAGAACGTCCTCTGCCAGTGAGGGCACAGCTGCCTCCCGTTCTCCAGAAAAGGCTTAGCTCCTTAAAAATCTAAAGAATCAACTCAATTCTAGCCTTTCTCCAGTTGTGCTTGTGCTGGTAGAAGGGCTCTGTTCTGCCAAGGATTAAAGCACCATGGATTTGGGTTACTTTCCAGTGAAACAACACCAGGTACCCCTTAAACAGGATCCCACGACACACAGCCACTGAAACTTGCCCCGAGCTTTGCCCATCCAGATATTACCAAAATTTAACTCAAACCTAAGTTGACAACCAGCCTGGAAGAAGCTCAGGCAGCACAGCAGGAAGGTCACAGCACTTGGGAAGGAGCTGTGCTCTCCCAGTCAATTCCATTTCAAGAGAAAGATGGGTGTGAAAGTGACTGCATGAGTGCAGGGCAGGTACGTGCTGCTCCATCCTCCAGCTGCACCTCCAGTCACATGGAGCTGATGGAAGGGATGGAACCAGGACAGCAGAGAGCTCTCAGCACTGCCCAGCAACCACAGCATCCCTCTCTATCCTCCTCAGCCCCAAGAGCTCCTGAAGGCTCAAACACAACACCCAAAGAGCACAGGAGCAGAAGGTATGTGCTCCTCAGTGCACTCATGAACATTCCCTGACCAGCCCTTATGAAAAAATATGGCATTAAAAACAACCCCAGCGCCTGAACAGAGCTGGAATTCTAATGAAGTCACTTGGATGATTTATAAATGGAAATTCTGTGGAAAACAATTCATTCAGCGGGTCACTGAGGATTTTTAGCACAGAAACAAGGGTTTCTTGTAAAAGATGAGAAGAGACAAAGGAAAGAGGGACAGAAGGAGGGATGCAGCAAGATATCCTGCAGGTGCCTGATTCATCCTGGTCAGAGAAGTGGCTCCAGCTCCTGCCCAGCCATCGGAGCAGCTCTGACAGAGCACAAGAGTCCAACTTTGCATGGGCAGGGACTGAATGTAAATTGCAGCCTTGGTTAATACGTAAATTGCCGACTGTTCCCTTCTATTCCATTGGCTCCAGCAGAGACAATTATGAATACAGGCCTCCTGCCCTTTGGGATGATTAACATTCCCCTTCCTCAGTGTCCCCAGCACTGCTGACCCACATTCAGCTCCTGAAATGCAGTTCTATGTAAACTGCAATGTTCGGTGTCAGCAGAACGTGCCAGCCCAGCAGGGCCGGGCGCTCTGCTCCTCTCTCCAAATAAACGCAGTGCTCAACTTCCCAAGGGCCAGGAAAATCCTTTAACATCGAACCAAGCACCCAGCCACCCTTCCCTTCTCTTTTTAGGGAAAAGGGGACACAAGCCAGGAATGCTCTGGCTGTTATCTCGAGCTGTCATGTCAAAGTCCACTTGACCTGGTAAATGTCCATCGGAAAGGAAAACAGGATCCAACACTCATCCACAGACCACCTCTAATTCCAGGCTCAGCAATGGACACCAGCCCACACCGTCATTAATTTCACCTTCTGGAAAAGGCCCAAAATCACGGGGCACATCTATTTCCAAGTTCACACGGACACTCACAGTGCAATTCCGCCTGAGACAGCGGAGGAGCGCGGTTCCCAAGGAGGGGCCGTGACGAGCAACCCCGCTTTTCTCTAAGAGAATGTGACACGGGGTCAAGTTTGTGCAGGGATTTGGTGGCTATATTTGAACTGCCCGGTTCTCTTACGCAGCTACTACTGGGAGAGCGGGATCACCTCAGGAAGGCGCTGCCAGCACCGGCAGCAACCGGGCTGTGCTTGCATTTCGTGATCAAAGAATTCTTTCAGATCCCTAAATGGGACCATTTTGCCAGGGTTTTACTCGCTTCCAAGTTGTTTCCATTAAGTCAAAGTGTTAAAAGTGTAACTGTGATGAAGACAAGCTCGCAGTAGCATTATTTTGCATTTCTGCTGCCAGTCAAAAATGCTTCCCCGTAAGGATTTGCCCTTTCCAAGGCATTTACATCAACACCTCCCCTCTATCCTCACGAGTCCCAGAGCCTGAACCAAGCAGCTCCTTTCTCCTTCCCCATTCCTCTCCCAGAGCCAACAGCAACAGTTCTGTCAGCAGAGGAAAAGTACTGAAGCCACAGTGCTCAGGGTCTGCAGGCAGAATCCAATCCATTCATTGGCAGTCCTCTCCAGAGGCTGGGATTTGAAAGGAAACCTGACCTCGGAGTTGAGAAAGCTTCCAGGTCAAGTTTCAGCTCCAAGCTATCCCAGCTCAGCCACACGGATGGCAGTTGTTCCAGCACAGGTATTTCCCCAGGCTCGGGGAGCCCCCAGAGTTCAGAGGGACAGGGTCTGGATCTCCTCCGTGCAGGGACCTACTGCAGGTCAAACCTGCCACTCCAGAGCCCCCAGCACCTCCCCATCCCACCAGAAAGGCACTTCCTAAAGTCCACAACCCACCCTTGGTCACTCCAGGGCAGCAGCAATGAGTGTACACTGCTATAAAGCAAAGCTTTCCAAGCTCAGTATCCCCTTCCATCACCTACAGCCATTGTGTAAAGTCCAGCCTTGGCCCTGTAAACGTGGAACACAATTTCCAGACAAAATCTGTGTGCATATGCTGCCATTCTTCAGACAAAATCAACTATTCCCACACAAAAGATGGTCTCTCCTTTGGTATTTTGCAAACTTCAGAGTCAGCACCACTGAGAAAAAACCTTGACCCAAGGAGGGAGTCTGGAAACAGGAACAGGAAAGCAACTTAGACTCCTTTTCCAGGAGTGATCTCCACTCAGAGGGGTCAGTCTCCTGCACTCGAAGCACCTAAATCCATCACCCTGTTTCTCTCAGCAAGGTTCAGGTTTCTCATGAGAACAACAGCACAGAACACCTAAACTGCAGGTTAAATTGTGTCATCGAGCACTTGCAGGCACCAAACAGCCGTCAGGGCAGGCAAATACAGCCCAGCCTTGAAAAGAACTGTCCAGGAGGTGTTATAACTGATGTTTAAATAGCCCCTGAAATTAATTTCACTTTATTATCCGGGCAAAGAGCCAGAGCTCCAACAAACGAAGGCAAGGGTGGATTTCTCCTATTTCAAAACAGCATGGGTCCTAAAACTGACAGAGGGGCAATCCCTGAAAGTGACAGAGGGGCAATCCCAGGAATTGACAGAGGGACAATCCCTGAAAGTGACAGAGGGGCAATCCCAGGAACTGACAGAGGGGCAATCCCAGGAATTGACAGAGGGGCAATCCCAGGAATTGACAAAGGGACAATCCCTGAAAGTGACAGAGGGGCAATCCCAGGAACTGACAGAGGAACAACCCCAGCCAACACCGTCCTCCCTCTGCAGCGCTTCCAAGGAGCCAGCACGGAGCCAGGAGCGGGGCAGGCGCAGGGCTTTGGTTCAGGCCTGCCTGCTGCCTGCCCATGCCAGCCCTGATCCAGCCGCTCTCCTCCAGCCGCAGCTCCCGGGAAAACCCCGCTGTAGCGCTGGTGCGTGCAGCAAGACAAGCCCCGGCCGGGAGCTCGGTGTCACGGGCACCTTCAGGAGCACAGCAGCGATACCGCCGTTCCTCACGGATCTCCTGCCGTGCTCCCAGGCTCGCCCGTGCCTGGATCCACCCGGATCTCCTGCCGCGTTCCGGGGCTCACCCGGCAGCGCGGCCCTACCTGCATCCACCTGGATTCGCCGCTCCCTCGGGAGGCCCTTCCTCGCGCTATTCCCTGCGCTTTCCCACGGCCCTGAAGGCTCGGCCACGATCGATTCTCATCGTTTCGGTACGAAACGACCTGTCCCCCGCCTGCCCTCCGTGTCTCCCCCGCTACGCCGGGAGCATCCCCGGGTACCACGGGCGCATCCCCCCGCTCCACCTCCACGTTATCCCGGTGCCACGGGACCCGCGGGGACACCCGTGTCACTCGTGACAGCGACCCCGCTCCCCGGCAGCGCCCGCTCGGGGCTGGGGGATCTCGGGGCCGCTCCTCGCTCCCCCCCCGCTCACCGGAGCAGCGCCGCGACCCCCGCGGGGGACTCACCTTGGCGCGGGTCACCAGGTGCGTGGCGAGCTTCACCACAGCGAAGTTGCCCTTGCCGATGGTGCGCTCGATCTCGTAGTAGCCGATGCGGGCGGGCCCGGGGGGC
>WEKY01012191.1:64604-78581 GCA_013390045.1 Picathartes gymnocephalus
GCCGCCAGCCGGTCCTGCCCTCGCCGGCAGCCTCGGGTGGGACGGGCCCGCGCCCCGGACCCCGGGGCCACCGCCCTGCCCGCCGCCCGCACCTGCCCCGCGCCACCGCCCGCAGAGATCCCTGCCAACGGGGAGAAGAGAGAATTGGCCTCGGTTTTGTACTTCGTTTTTGTCAAAATTAAAAGGGTCTCTTCATCCAGCGTGGCCTGACGAGGTTTCCTCCCGCCCCCCGCCCATTGCAGCCGGCCGGTGGCACCTGGAAAGCCGAAGTCGTTCTCCCTAAAAGGCTGCTGCTGTCACCTCCAAACCTGGGAAAACCAAAGCTGGAGCTTGGATTTTTCCCTGCCTGGCTTGGAAAAGTCTGCCCTCTCCCCCCTGAACCACAACAGCCACCTCTGTCCTTGCTCCTTCCAATGCTCTGGCCCAGCCCTTGCCTCCCCCTGCCCCTTCTATCCCAGGGCACAGGATGTGGGGGACACAGCCCCCACAGATGCAGCACCCCAACACTGAATCCCCCTGCCCCCGGGGCTGGGAGGTGCTGTGTGATGCATTTTCGCACAGTGAGGAAGCTTTGGGAGGGCAGAATGATGCATGGGGGAGAGGAGGGTTTTTCAGGCTTTATTTGGAAAGCTACACAAAAGGGCTTTGCCGATTAAAAAACAAACCCCAGCTTTAAAAAAATAAACCACCGAACCCAAAGACATGTGAACAAGCCAGCCCTGCTCAGATGAGCCACTGCCAGAGCAACTCAACCTCCCCTCCCCAGCCCAAAGCAGCCCCACCTGCTACCAGAGGGGTCCCTGTGCCCAGGGACACAGGGACAGCCCCATCCTGCCCCCCAGACAGGCTGGTTCCTGCCTCCCCCACGCCACAGCCGCTCTGTGCCCACGGGAGAGGGGAAATCAGCAGGATCTGAGCGCGGGGGACAGGGAGAAGCGCTGGCTGGAGATGAGTGAAGTAACTCCCTGCTTCTAAACTGGGATAACTGGTGTGTAGGGGCCAGCTGCCAGCCCAGGAAAATGCCAGTGCTGCAGGGTCCCTGCCTGCAGAGGTGGCTGCTGGGGCCTTGCTGTAATTTCCAGGCTCGCTCTGCAGAAATCAGGGACGAAGGGACAGGTCTTGGCCCTGCTGCAGCGGCAGGAAGGGGCTCTGTGGAACTGCTCAGCTCTGTGGGAATGGCACTGCACACACCACGGGGAGCCCACAGTGTCCAGCAGGGCAGGCTCTGCCAGGAAAGGGTTTAAGGCTTGCTTTGTTTTCCAGAACCAGGGAAGGGAAGCTCCCTTTCCAGCAGCAGCACTCTCTCCTTGTTCCTGAGCCACTTCCAGCACAGTGGCAATGGTCCATGGAGGCTCAGGAATGCGTCTGTGCTGCCTGAACACAGGAGGGTCGTACCGAGGGAGGGCCCCAGCCCCAGCCCCGGTCAGCAGGGCTGGTGCTCCCTGTCCCCCACCAGGAGTTCCGTCGCTGCCTCCCGGCCCAGCACTCCCGTTCCAGTGGGGGCTGCCTCGTGGAAGCTCACAGCTCTGCCATTGCTGCAAAGTTTGGGGTGGGTGGGGGTCCAGGACCCCTCTTCCCTGTCCCGCGCAGGCTCCAGGTGGTCACACTCCACCTCAGCCTCCTCCACGTCCTTCTCCTGGTACAGTGGCACCGACTCCATCTCCAGGCCGCTCTCCAGGGCTCGGTGCTTCCCACCCTGCTGGTACCACCTGCAGCTGGGGGAGCTGGAGCAGGCCAGGTCCAGCCCCACCTCGTTCCTGGTCAGGCAAACCTCCAGCATGTAGTAGAACGTCCAGAACACGGCAAAGCATCCCAAGAGCAGGAGGGTCTGCAGAGGGAAACTCCTTGAGAAACACAGCTCTCAGCCCCCTCAGGGCACTGCCCAGTGGAGAGGGCACAGAGTCCTGAGCAGGGTCCTGCTCCTCCAGCTCATCCTGGGGGATGCAGGGTTCCCAGCCCGCGGGCAGGCTCACCTTGAGGGTGTTGGCCGTGATGGTGTAACGCTGCTCCTCAGGGATGTCCAGCCCTGGGGGACAGGGCAGGGAGAAGTCACCACTCAGGTACTGCCCACTCATGGCTTCCTCCAGCAGCCTGGCGACAGAGACACCCTGTGAGGGTCCCATGGCTAGGGGGGCTCCAAATGCTCACAAAGGCTCTCTGGAGTGTCTCCTTCAGCCCACAGAGTCGTGCTCTGCAGCCCGTGGCTGCCCTGGGAGCTGTGAGGGCAGCCCCAGCCCCACCTTCCACATGCCCACCTGGCAGCAACACAGCTCCAAGCCACTGCTCACAGGCAGGGACAAACCCCTCAGCCCGCCTCTCCCGGCTCCCCAGCAAGCTGGGGCCATGGTGTCCTACCTCTGCCGTTCCCTCATCTCTGCTGGGGACCAGGAGGAGCCGTACAGGGTCAGCTGCCACTGCTTCAAGGTGCCGGCCCTCAGGCTCTCGTCTCCTGGGGAGGAAGCAGCTTGGTCCAGTGCGGAACTCCCTGAGCCCACCTGCTGCTGCCCAGGTGATGAGCTGGCAGCTCCCTGGGACACGGCACAGAGCTGCCACCAGCCCCGAGGGCCCCCTGGAAGGCAGGACTCACCGATGTCCCTGATGAGCAGCCTGTAGGTGCCCTGTGCCTCCTCGCCCCAGCAGCGCACCGTGGAGAAGGTCCAGTCTGAGAAGCCATTGGGGTCCCTGCCGTGGGAAACAACTCAGGAGGGGTCACAGGGCCTGAGCCACCAGGCTGGACGTGGCCCTGGTGTCCCGCCCCCCACGGTGTCCCCTCAGTGCTTACGAGTCCATGCTGCGGGTGGTCCCGATCAGGGACACCATCCCGCTGGGGCAGAACAGCCGGATCTCCAGGTTGCCGCGGCGAGGGTGGGTGATGGTGACAGTGACTGCCACGTGCTCCAGGGTCCTCATGCCAGACAGCTGCAGGTCGGCAGGGGTGACTGGGAAAGGGAAGGGGTTTGGTCAGGGCTGGTGGCCTTGGCATGGAGTCCCCACTCGCAGCCAGCCCCACCGGGCTGCGGTGCCACTTAACAGCACACACCCGTTGTCTCTGCCTCTCCCCAGCTGCCCTGGGTGGGACTGGGAGCAGACACCAGGTGTCCAGGCTGCCCCATCCCATCTGGAAGTGTTCCCAGCTCCATGAATGCTCCCAGCCGCAGGGCTGCTGACCACAGCCCCTCTCGAGAGGGGTCAGCCTGGGTGGGCGCTCCCAGCCCGGCCACGGGAGGAGTGGGCAATGCCAGGACATGGCTCCTCACAGAGGCAGCAGTGTCCCCTGTGTGCAGGCCCTGCTGGGGGCTGGCAAGGGCTGGGGCCGGGCTCTCCTCCCCACTGGTAGCAGCAGGAGCAGCGTGCTGTTGTTGTGGACAGCCCCGGCCAAGTCGGGAGCTGCAGCATTACCTAAAATGGTCAAAGCCAGAGGAGCAGCTCTGGCCCCTGCCCAGCCCGGCCCTGCTCCCGAGCCCTGTCTGGCTCCCCAAACACATCAGTGCACACGGGATGGGGCTGTGGGGAGGCGATCTCAGCAGGCAGATCCCCTGGGAATGGGCAGCGGAAAAAGCCCAGGCAGCCAGCACTTAACCCTTTGTTGGGCTCCTGCAGCCCAGGGCTGGTCCTGCCCTGCTGTGCCGGGCACGGCTGGCTCCCTGGCCGGCCCCGAGGGGCGCAGCTCGAGCTCTCCATGGCACAGCTGCTCTCACCATTCCAGGCCACCTCCAGCTCCTGTGGCAGCAGTGGGATGCTCCTGCCCTCCCTCAGCACGGGGCTCACGTAGGAGGCCAGGTACGGCACAGACTCCCAGATCTGCCAGGGCAAGGAGAGAGGGTTCAGCACGGATTGCACCCACCCTGCACACCCTCCCACAGCTCTCACAAGCTGCTCCTGTGCTGGATGTGGGCCCAGGCCACGGGGCCTCTCCCGAGGATGCTCTGGGACACACAGGCTGCTGTGACGCCCCAGGGATGGGAGCAGTGCCCACGTGCCCAGGAAAGGAGGGAAGGTCCCTGCCTGGGATCCAGAAAGGCTGATCAAGATCTGGGACTCCCCAGCCCTGCGTTTGTCACAGTGGCTTTGAGGCTGTTCCATTCCAAGCCCTGGTGCAGCGGGGCAGGGAGCAGCAGAACCCAAATGCCTGCAGGAAGAGGGACAGCCTGGAGTCCCTGTGACCCTGGGGGCAGGGCTGGCAGTGCCAGTGACCCGGCACAGCTGTGCAGAGCTCCACACACACGAGCTGGCACCCAGTGCCAAAGGGATGTGCCCGGGTTTCAGAGTGACCAGAGGAAGAGATGGGGATGTCACCTCCTGCTGCGAGCACAGCACTCCCCCGGAGCTGCCAGCTGAGAACAGCCTCAGGGCAGGACACCCTCCCTGCAGCCACGGAGGAGGGAGGAAGGGGTTGGGGCTGCTGCTGAAGCTCCCGTTGCTGTGCATCAGGGCCTTCACCATGGCTATATATAGTGCTGGAGAGCAGCAGCTCGGGCAGCTTTCAGGCACTGCTGGGAGCCTCATGACCTCATACCCAAAGCAGCCTCAGAGGCAGGGCCAGCAGGATGGTGGCCACAGTGCTGGCCCTGAATGGCAGCGGTGCCACCCCACGGCGCCACCAGCACAGGACTTGTCCCCACTGCGGGGCTGGGCTGCTCTGCCCGCCCACAGGGCAGGTGTGAGAGGGCAGGGAATTACCTTGGCAGCATTCACCAGCCTCCAGGCGTTGAGCAGGCCGAAGCCATGCTGGTGGCTGTGGCTGAAGCCAGCTTGGTTCGTGTCCCACTTGGCGTGACGGTCCTCGTACTGCAAAGACACACAGGGGGCAGCCTGAAAGCCCCAGGCCTGAAGGGAAGGAGGCCCAGACACATCCCACAGTGGTGGGGAGGCAAACCCACACGGCCTTGTTGGAAAGGAACAGGTTGACCTTTGTTTTGAAACAAATCCCAGGACAAAGTGGCTTCCCAGCTCCTCAGAAAGGAAATGGAGCAGCATGAAAGGGCACAAATGCCTCTGCTCTGAAACATCCCAGCTGCTCCCTGCTGCCCAAACCAGTGCCTGTGGCATGGCAGAAGCCTTGGAGAGAAGAAATGGAGTCCTTTAAATCAACAAGAGCTGGGGCAGGACAGATCTGGGTCCCATCACTTACTGCGTTGTAGTGCTCTGGCAACATTGGCTTGGAAGTTATGGAAAACACTGTCCCATGCCAAAGTGAGCACAGCATAGCTGGGCACAGACTCCTGCTCCCCAGAGAGGTGTGGAAGACGCCCCATGCCTCCAGTCAGTTCCCACTCCTGCTCTGGGAGAAGGGAAGGGCTGGGTTTGGCTGCCCAGCTCTCTGCTGTGCCTGTTCCCAGGAGCTCAGCTCTCTGCAGAGCCCAGGAAAGGCCAGGGCAGGGCAGAGCTCCTCACTTTCCCACTGCCTGGACCGTGAGGTGACATTGCAGAGGTGTCAGCTCTTGGGCTGGGCCAGCCCCACTGCATGCTGAGCCCAGGAACCTGCTGAGTCCTAGAACCTGCTGAGCCCTGGAACCTGCTGAGCCCTAGAACCTGCTGAGCCCCAGAACCTGCTGAGCCCCAGAACCTGCTGAGCCCAGGAACCTGCTGAGTCCTAGAACCTGCTGAGCCCTAGAACCTGCTGAGCCCTGGAACCTGCTGAGCCCTAGAACCTGCTGAGCCCCAGAACCTGCTGAGCCCCAGAACCTGCTGAGCCCAGGAACCTGCTGAGTCCTAGAACCTGCTGAGCCCTAGAACCTGCTGAGCCCTGGAACCTGCTGAGCCCTAGAACCTGCTGAGCCCCAGAACCTGCTGAGCCCCAGAACCTGCTGAGCCCAGGAACCTGCTGAGTCCTAGAACCTGCTGAGCCCCTGGAAGACCCGTACACTGGCAGATATGGAGGCATTCCTGAGGCAAATACCCCATTCATTATCATGACAAGGGAAAAATGCCTCAGCCGCATTCCTGGAAGGAACACGGGGTGAGGAGGAAAATGCAAATCCCCGCACTGGGAGCCAGATGAGGCAGGGATTTATGGAGGGGCAGCAGCCACAAGCAAGGAGGCACACAGCAGGCCGTCCTGCAGCATCCCTGAGGGAGGAGGGAGGGAGGGAGGAGGGCACAGCACCCCCTCACCTTGGTGGCAGTGAAGACGATGACGTGCTGCACGTCCCTCCAGGTGAGGCACGGCCGCACCTGCAGCATCAGCGCGATCATCCCCGCGGCCAGGGGCGCGGCCGCCGACGTCCCCGTGTGACCCTCCGTGCAGCCCGTGCCCTTCTGCAAGTCCCAGTCTGTTGTCACCTGCCCAGGAAGAGGAGAGAGGACTCTGTCAGGCCCCTGTGCTGTGCCGGGGGGGCTGCACAGGTACACGTGGTGCTGGCCCTGAGCTGTGTCCTTGCCAGCCCAAGCTCAGCCCGGGACATGCCTGTCCCTGCTCACAGCCAGGCAGAAAAGGCCCCTGGTCACTGCAGGGACAGTGATCCCAGCTAGGAAGCAATGAATGGGGACAGTTCCCTTTGCAGAGAGAGAGATAAACTAGGCCTAACTAAGCAACTTTGAGGGAAACTCCTGGCAGATACAGTTTGGGTTGTTCCTCGCCTTCACTGCCCATCAGTGTCACAACCAGAGGGGCCACACGGGACTGTGCAGAGCACACAGAGCCTCCAAAGAGGCATCAGGAGGCTCCCAAATTATGCCACCTCACTGCAAAGCAAGTGCATCCATCTCCCTCTGCTCCCCGTGGGGAGAAAGCCCAAAATCTGAAGGGTTTGTTGTGTTTTCCCTTGACTCCATCTCACTTTTCCAGCTGTGAGTGGCTCCAGCTCACGCTGGGACACTGAGTGTCCCACACAGAGCACCCCCAGAGCACAAACTTTCAGTAGGAAGCACAACCAGTGCCAGAAGCCGTATTAAATTCTTCCCATTAAGGAAACCACACGAAGTTTATGGTCTGGTAAAAGAAAAAAAAAAAAAAAAAAAAAAAAAAAAAAAAAAAAAAAAAAAAAAAAAAAAAAAAGCTGGAGCAGATGGCTGCAGGGAAGTTAACTCTGGCACCACTGCAGCGAGCTCCAGGGTGTCCAGGGGCAGCGTGTGCTCCTGAAAAAGGGCTGTGTGGGGTTTGGAGCCAGCGTGGCACAGGCTGCTCCCAGGCTACGTGTGGATCTCACCCTGGCTGCCCCAGGGAGTGCCAGCTCCCCTTTTATTGTCCCAGTGTTTAAAATGAAGGTACTTCTGTGATCTTCAAAGCACTCACACCAGGCTGGGGGAAGACAAGACATCAGCCTGATGTGGCTCCTGATGGAATGCAGCAGAGCCCTCGCTGGTTCCCCTTTTTCCCCAGTGTCAGTGCTTCCCAAACCAGCCTGGGACAACTGCAGTGATTTCTGAGAGGAAAAATCAGCTCCATTCCGGGTTTTGCTCTCCCTGTGGCTGATCGTGCTGTGCCCTGGCTGGGCACAGATCCCTGCCCTGGCTCTGGGCTGCAGGAGGAGCTCGCTGAGTCCCAGCCAGGTGCCTGAGGATCCCAGGCTCTCCCTGTTCCCATGCTTTGCCCAGCACGTGGGGAAGCCTGGAGGACAAGGCTGGATTCAACTGCTCTGTGGCAGGCACAGAGCCACAGCAAAGTGCTGTCCTGGTGGGAGATCCTCCAAGCCATGGACAACACAACCCCAAATAACAGGGAGCCAGTGATGTTCCCCCAAGCTGCCCGGGGATGGCTGGGCTGTGGGGTCCCTGCTGGCCCCACAGGACAGGAACGGGTCACACCACGGGGGTGGGGACAGCCTGGCACCAAGGGAGGGACAGGCTGGGTCAGGCCTGCAGCGGGGAGAACAGCCCTGGCTGCTTGGCTCGGGCAGAAAGGACGTGTTGTTGACAAGAAGTCGTTTTTTGGCAAAAAAAAAGGGAAAAGCTGATAAAAATATTCTTAAGAATTCAACTGGGAGAGGCCCACGTGCCAGAACAGAGAAGAGGCTGGGGCTGAGTGGTTTAAAGAGCCTGATGCTCTCCCTGCTCCAGCATCCCCTGGGAGCAGAGCGAGGGGGGCTGGGCTGGGAAACAGGACCCTCCCTGTTCATGTAGGGGCTGGAGAAATGGCACATCCCCACCCTGGCTCACAGAGGGACTGCGTGGGAATGGGAGGGGACAGAGCATTGTCCTGGCTGTCCCCGGGGTGGCCAGGAGGGCACAGGGGACACAGGCACTCACGATGCTCCTCATCATCTTGTCCCCACCGCTGAAGGTCACGGCCAGCATGGAGGCACATTCCTCAGCATAGAAGGGCATGGAGCCCGTCTCATCCACAGCTCCTGGAAAAATGGGAAAGGAGTCAACTGCAGGACACCTGTTTTGCTTCAACTGCTGGAATTTCAAGGTGTTGATCCCTTGAGAACTTCCCCTGCCAGACGTGCTCTTCCAGGGGCTGGGAGCTGGGCAGGGAAATCAGAACCAAGCCTGTGTTTTTCCCACCTGGGAGGTCCACAGGAAGGGCAGCCACAATAATAAATAATCGCTCAGTATCACACAGATCTGCCCCTCATGCAGCCTCTGCTCTCGAGAATGTGGATAATGCGTTTCTCCTCTAACACAAATGATGGGAATGCTGCATTCCAGGCCATTCCCTGAACATGGCAGTGTCTGCCACAGCCCTGGGAAGGAGGCCTGGACATGGGCAGGAATTCCTCTGGCCTCCTCTTGCTCTGTAATACTTTGCAAAATTGTTGAGACAGAAGCAAACTGCAGGCTTGGGGGCTGCAGCCCAGCACACCCTGACACTGCCAAGCTCTTTCCCAGACACTTTCCCACAGATTCCCACCATCCAGCCAGCTCCTAGCTGGGCAGGTTCCGTGCTGTTGGGATGACCTCACGGCCCCAGGCTGGCAAGGGAGGAGACAGAAGAGGCAGGCTCACCTATGGTGACAGTGTAGATGGAGTTGGCGTAGCCATCGTAGTTGCAGTTGTCACTGTGCTGGCCCCCGTTGCCACTGGCCACCACGAAGATGCTCCCAAAGCCCCGGCGCCCTGCGATCACCCCGTGCTGCAGGGCAGCCTGTGGAGAGGGACAGGGCAGGGGGGCTCTTCCCGGCTCCTTCCAGAACGATCCCAGTGGATTCTGACAGCAGCCGGCCCAGCAGCTGTGAGCAGGGCTCCCCACACACGGCCACTGCCCCACAGACAGCGGGCTTTGCCTCTGCTGAGCACCACCAGCCTCACCTGGAAGCACATTCCAGCCCAGACACCTCGCCCTGACACCATTCCCACCTAGGGAAAGGACACGTCTGATGGATGAGCAAGAACACAACCCCTCTGGAAGTGACCGCCCTGCTCCCCCTCCCCCCGGCAGACAAAGGCACATTCTGCCCTCCCGACTCTGCTGTGGCACAGCGAGCTCTGCTCTGTGTCCCAGAGCTTGTTCCAGCTGTCTCCGCAGGCAGGGAGGGAATAAATTAACTTGCAGAACTGGAAACCATTTGTTATGGTGAACGGACAGCTCGGTTGTCAGCGCCGCTCCGAAGAGCGCAGGAACTGCTGAGCTGTGGTTGGAAAAGCACAGCAGAGGAGCCCTGGAGCAGAACCACACCCCACTGCTGCTTCTGGGGCCCCTCGGCGACCCCTCGCTGCAGCACAGGCAGGCTGGGTGTGCTTTGCAGCAGTTCTGCAGCACAGCAGCTCTGAGAGAACCTTAACGGCCTGGGAGGGAGAAGCCTCAGCTCTGACTCTTCCTCCCAGTGCAATCCCACTCCCCTTATTTACTCCACAGGCACCATCCCTGCCCTCCAGAACCACCCTGAGCACTGGGAAAGCTCGGCCTCCCGAGCAGAGAGCATCCTGTGGGTTGCACAAGTTGTCAGTGCAACACCACAGGTTGTGAAAGAGCCTTTTCCTGCCGGAACCAGCCCTGGAAAGCTCATCCTGCCCTGCCTGAACGCCTGTCCCAAGCACACAGTGACAGGGAAGCCTCTGCTGGCACCGAGGGACACAAACGGGCAGGCACGAAGCCACAGCCCCGGAGGCTCCCCCAGGGCTGCTGGGGCTGGGTTTTACCTTTCCCAGCTGGTGGGGGCCATCCACAGTCTTCCCATCGTCATCGGGGCCCCAGCTGCAAGGAGAGACACGGTGAGGTGGCAGCCCCAGGAGTCACAGGCGGCTTTCCTGCCATTACAGAGAGCTCCCAGCAGCCACCAGCTGCTCCCAGCACCAGCACTGGGACTGCAGAGCACTGCACTTTCCCACCCACCAGCATGGCCCCTCGCTGCTGGGATATGGCTATCGTGTTTGCACCGTGCCCCGGGTCAGATTCCAGTGGGCAAAATGTTTGATTTTGATTTAACAAGCGACTTCTCACACATTCCAGTCCCCATCACACGGCTCAGCCGGGGCTGCCTGACCACAGTGGGGGGCACAGTGTCCCCTCCAGCACTGCCAGCCCAGGGGACGTGCTGCAGCAGCACACAGAGGGAGAGCTCACAACTGCAGGCACCGTGCAGAGCCTGGGACAGCTCCCCAGGAACAGGATTTTGGTGCCTCGTGGCTAACTGCAGCCACAGGAGGATGGGAGCTGGTGTGAGCACTCAGCCGTGAGCTGTGACCCCGTCCCCAGGCAGAGCTGGGCCCGCAGCTGGGAGCCAGCTCAGGGTCCCCTGGGGCTCACCTGCAGCTGTAGATGTCGTTGATCTGATAGTGCTTGTTGAAGGCAATGGCCTCCATGCTGTCTGTGAGGGGCCCGTCCAGCACTCGGATGCCTGCAGGACAGAGGACAAGGAAGGTGACCCTGAGCACGGGTCACATGAGCTGCAAACAACCTCCTGGCTCGAGGCTGCCCTGCTGTGCTGCGAGGCCAGCCCAGCTCTGGAGGCCTGAGGCAGCGCCAGGTCCCACCTGGATCCGGGGCAAGCCCTCCTGTTTCCTGAGCTGTGGGTACAGGATGAGCTCATCCCTCTGCTGCCAGCTGGGAGCCTCTGCCTGCTGTGCCTTGGGCAAGCCCTGACCCCCCTGGCATCCCAAGGACTGTGGTGTGACCAGGTTTGGAACCATGTCCCAGCACTGCTGTCCCCTGCCCTGCCAGGGACACATCCTGCAGGGCACAGAGACCTCACCCCCCTCTGCAGAGCAGCTCAGGAGCTCTGGAGACAGCCAGGGCACAGCACACATCCCCTGGCCTTGCAGGGGACAGACACAGCACCGGCCCTTCGCCCCTGTCCATCCCACAAGGCAGAGCTGAGGCCAGGGGCCAGGGCACTGGGAGGGACTGGCCAAGATTTGCTGCCCAGTGCCTCCAGACACAACCTGGGCACGCCGTGGCACAACCACCTGGCTTAGCCAGCACGGCACAGCTGCTCTGCCCAAAGTTTGGCAGCCAGGGAGGCCAAGAACACCCTGGAAAAGCTGCCAGGAGCCGGGAGAGGAGCTCAGCTGGGTGCCAGGCCCTCCCTGCAACCAGCCCGAGCAGGGCACGGCTGACTCAGGGCTGCTGCAGCCCATGGATCTGTGTCCCAGCCCCAGGGATACGGAGGTGAGGCGGGCTGGAATGCCCGGCAGCCCGCACGTACCCGCGATGCGGCTCCCGAAGGCCACTCCCACCGTGCAGAAGCTGTTGTTGGGCACAGCCGCGATCTCCCCGGCGCAGCGCGTCCCGTGGTGGTTCCCGTTCTCCTCGTCGGGGTGAGGCATAGGGTCAGGGTCGTTGGAGTTCAAGTCATAGCTGCCTTCTGGGCTCTGCAAACAGACCCACGGTCAGGACTCGGGGCTCTGCTCGCCTCGGTTTGGGAAGAGCAGGAGGTAACGGAATGCAGCGCAGGAATGCTGGAAGTCACGGGAACTTGGAGGCTGCTTCCACACGGGGCTGCAGCTCAACACTGCTGTCTGCTGCGGCGGGGAAGGGACCAAGCAAGGCAGCTCCAGGCAGTGCTGCGGGTCAGAGGGAGGCCAGCTGCCTCCCACAGGTAGCAGGTAACCCCGAAACGTGGGTGCAAAAGCTCCCAGGAAAGGTTTGCTGCTGGCGCCTTCCGCCCTGGCTGAGCCCAAGGTGAGGGCGCAGGTTGGACTCTGAGCTCTCACACGCTCCTGTCACACTGCCCGGCCTCCAGCCTGCGCGGGCACTCACGTAGTTTGGCTGGATGTCCTTGATGGTGTGCTCCACGCCGTCGTCCACCACCACCACCGTCACCCCGCGCCCTGTCACGTTCCGCTCCCACACGCCCGTGACGTTGATGTCCTTCCCGGGGCTCTTGCGGTTGTTCTAAGCACCAGAAAGGACAGTGAGGGGAGAGGACCAGCACCGAGGGGACCTCCTGGGTGCACTGGGTACGACGTGTGGGGCTGGGGGCTGCACGGGAAGGAGTCACAGGGCAGTCAGGGGGGATTTTTAGAGGCTGACAGCGAGCAACAGTCTCTTGAGCCATGGTGTGGAGGGCACAGAGTGGCCTCCAGCCAAACCCCTGTGCCCACCCCAGTGCCACCCGTGCACAACCAGCTGCGGGAGCTGCCTCCTCCCGTTATCACTGTTATCCCTGTTATCCCTGTGGCAGGCAGGGTGGGCTCTCAGCGAGCTCCCTCCTCACCAAAGAACAGAAAGAGGCTGTTCTGCCTCCCGCCTGGCCACACACACAGCCCGAGCCTGCGAGCACGGCAGGAGCCGGGAAACCACTCACCAGATGCCACTGCTGGGGGTATTTGGGATCGTTAAAGTGCAAGCTGCGCTTGGAGCGCTTCAGAAGCTTCTGTTCCGAGTGCCACCGCACGCTGTCGTGCTGTGCAAACAAAGTGTCCACCGACCTCCTTATTGCTTCGTGCTCAGCCGCCGCGTGGCCATCGGGCTGGTAGGCAAAGAGGTAATGGCCCTTGAGCTCCCCGACACGGCCCATGTTCACCAGCCCCGCGGTCCGGGCCAGCTCCTCTGCCCGCTGCTCCAGCTCCTCCTCGGGTGCATCCAGGCTGACCGCCCAGGTCAGCTTCCCGTGGCGGCCCTCAGTGTCCGGAGCGTGCTGCCCGCCGGAGGCCGGGCCGGCCGGCGATGCCGGGGGGATCCAGGCAGCGCTCAGCCAAAGGCACGTGTGGATCCAGAGCGTGGCCTCCATCCCTGCGCTCCATCGCGGCGCTGCCCGCCTCCAATGCGGCATCAGACAGGCGGGCTGCAACAGCGGAGGTGAAGCTGGTGAGAACACCTTCTGGTGAGGGACACGCTGGCTTCACCTGAAGGTCCCGCAGAGCCCCACGGGGCTCGCCACCAACCCGCCGCACGGCAGATTCCCTTCCCGGGAAACCCCAGCCGCCGCGGCTCCTTCCCAGCGGTTCGCAACTGGAGGCACACCCAGGCTGGGCAGGGATCGATCCCAAGCCTGCCCTGCCTGCTGGGTGGCAGCCCCGGGGCAGAAAACACCGCGCTGGGCTGGCAGGAGGAGCCACTTCCCCCTCTCGCCTCTGATAAAAAACTGATAAGAAACTCTTGATGCGCAGTTCCCCAGAACAGACAGCACGGGCAACGCCGTGCTCCGTGGGCAGCCGAGAGCCGGTTCTTCTTCTGCAGGAGCCCCACCGAACTCGTTCCTCACCTGCTCCACGGCCGGAGGAACCTGCTTTTCCCTGGCATAGGTGGAAATCACCACCGAGCCCCGGTCCAGCCCGCATTCCATAAGCCACGGCTGCGCAGAGCGGGGAGAACACCTCCCGAGATCCCGCTCCCTTGGACGTGCCCGGAGCTCGATACCCCCGGCCCTTCTCCTCCCTCGATCCGGTCCATTCCCCTCCGATACAACTCATCAGCCGCGGCTGCAGCCGAACACCGAGCTCCAGGTTTCTCTCCCTAAAAACCGGGCTTTAAGCGCCCCTCGATGCACCCCGGGAGCCGCACCGCGCAGCGCCCCGGGCTCCGCCGGGCACCGGCACCGGGGACACTGCGGAGGTCACCCACGTCCACAGCACCCCCGCTCCCCTCCGCCGCCGCCCCCGGAGCCGCGGGGAGCCGGCGACAGCGGGGCCGCTGCCCCCCGCCCCGGTGCG
>WEKY01012191.1:79067-94332 GCA_013390045.1 Picathartes gymnocephalus
CCGCCCCCGGCCCCGGCGGCGATGCGGAGCCCGGGGCCGGCGGCGCGGAGGCCGCGGGACAAAGCGGAGCGGCCGCCGAGGAGCCCGACGAGGAGGCGGCCCCGGCCAGGCCGTCGCAGAACATCGCGGTGCAGGTGGGTGCAGCTCCCCCGGGGTTTGTGCTGTGCGGAGCCTGAAAGGCTCTTGTAGAACCTGGAGGACAAAGAACTGAGTAAGTCCGGGCTGGGGGGTAAAACACATCCATATTTGCAGCTTAATAGCTGCAGTGTGCCCGGTCCTTCACTTTGAACAGTCTTTAATTAATCTTTAATTAAAATTCGACCCTAATGAGGCCACACCTGGAGTGCTGTGTCCAGTTCTGGACTCCTCAGCACAAGAAAGACAGGGAGCTACCGACAAAGGGTCCAGGGGAGGCTGCAAAGATGTTGAAGGGTTTGGAGCATCTCTCTCATGAGGAGAGACTGCAGGAGCTGGGCCTGGTTAGTCTAGACAAGACTGAGAGGGGATCCCATTAATGCACGTAAATATTTCCAAGAGGTGTCAGAGGATGGTGCTGCATTCTTTTTGTTGGTGCCCAGCTATAGGACAAGGAGCTATGGCCATAAACAAAAACGATAAGTTTCATCTCAATGTGACAGAGGATTCCTTTCTGTGGAGGCTGGCTGAGCACTGGAATAGGTGCTCAGGGAGGGCCTGGAGTCACTGTCTGGTCACTGCAGGGTCTGATCTCAGTCTCCCTTCACAGACTGACTTCAAGGCGGCCGATGCAGACGTGAACACGGACCAGGACATCGAGAAGAACTTGGTGGGTATCAAAGCCCTGCACTCACATCTGGGTTCTGCCCCTCACGATCCCGGGCAAAGGAGCTGGAGCCTTTCTTCCCACTCTTTTCCTGTCAAAATAGTTTCATAGAATCATTATGGTTGGAAAAGGCCTCCAAGACAATCAAATACCAGCCTTGAAGTCCTTAAGCTGTCGTTGTTACAGGAGGAATTTTGCTCTCCACTGCAGGACAAGATGATGTCTGAGCGGGCCTTGCTGAAGGAGCGTTACCAGGAGGTGCTGGACAAACAGAGGCAGGTGGAGAATCAGCTGCAGGTCCAGCTTAAGCAGCTCCAGCAGCGGAGGGAAGAGGAGATGAAAAACCACCAGGTATTTGGTGAAGAACTGTTTTTGTTTAACCTACCCTGTAATTAATCCTTATGAAGAGGCAGGAGAACCTGTGGTCCAGAGCATCTGTCTCCTGAGTTTCCTCATAATAACCAATATATATCTTGACTGGATGTGCTAAAAAGAAAGAGTTTGCTGTGTAATCTCATTAATGATTTAATCAAAAAAACCCACGGATTTTAAATCAAAACCATTTTTGTGGAATTTTGCTCTGTATCTGTGTAATGCTTCTTTTACTCCAGGAGATCCTGAAAGCGATTCAGGATGTTACAATCAAGCGAGAAGAGACTAAGAAGAAGATGGAGAAAGAGAAGAAAGAATTCCTGCAGAAAGAGCAGGATCTCAAAGCTGAAATTGAAAAACTCTGTGAGAAAGGCAGAAGGTATTTGTATGGAAAAGAAGGTGTTTATTTTGGGGGGAAGAAGGCCTTGCTTAACCCTGGTATAAACCTGATGGAGCAAAGAGCTTTAAACTCTTTGGAAGCAGTGAGTTTTTAGGTCAGACCTGTATAAGGATGAATTTAGGATAGGCCCTGTATGTGCATTGGCACTTTCATGGAGCCATTCTGTCATGTCATAGAGGTCTGGTTTTTATTCTGAGGGCTCGGCGATGCTTTTGGGTAAAACTCCTCCAGTGATGGCTCCAAGTGCTCAGCCCTTTTTCCCCGAGTGACCATGGCAGAGCACGTGCTGGGGGAGCAGCACAGCTGCCTGCAGCGAGCCTGGTCCTGTGCCACAGCCTTTGTGCAGTGTCATGAGACAGCAGGATTTGTGCTCCAGAGGCTGTTGGTGGCTGTTTCCCCACACCCCGAGCAAGGAGCCATCCCCAGCCTGTGCTGTGTGCTCGGGCCTGGGCATGTGCTGGGAGGGGGTTTGGTTTGAACGTGGGCCCTGCCCCGCGGGGATTCCAGCTGTGCTGTCCCTTTTCTCCCATGCAGGTTGCTGAAGGAGCAGGAGGAGAAGGAAAACAAGATTGCCTCTCTGATCGCAGAGCAGTCCGATGAGAAGTAAGGAAGGCTCTTGTCCTTTACCTGGTTAATGCTGCCCAATGCGCTTTTCCTCCCTGTCATTTTGCCTCAGAGTGAATCCGATGCTCCTGGTGGGACAGAGTAGAGAGAATGATCCAGCAGTGCTGGCCAGTTTTGTGCTCTAGAGGTTTTATCTCCTCTTTCAGCATTAGAGCTCTGGATTAAATCTTCTTTGATCCCAGTCACAAGCAGACTCCTGGATACTTGTGACATAAAGATCCCCTAAGATTAGAGTTTGTGCTTGGTGGATTGACTCAGCTTGTAACTGCTACCCCTGACTGAATCTCAGCTTCCCAGAATTAGGGCAGACTGATTTCCCTGTCTGTTCCCCACAGCTGTCCAGCTATACTGAACTCTGGCACGCCTGGGTGTTTAAAGCTGGGCAGGGATGTTCCAGATCCAGGTGTTCCCAAAGCACAGGTGGAAATTCCCAGCCTTGAACTTCTCCAGGATCAGAACAGCATAGCTCTGCCTGCTGCTCAGGTTGATTCCTGGTTCAGATCTTCCCTGGGATTGGGCTGAATTTTGCTGAGGGGAATCCCCCTCGTTTGGCCCAGCGTGTTTGCACACTGGTTGTTTGTGTGCACTGGAACAGCTCACTCCTGGGACAGTGACTGGGGCTGGTGTCACAGTTTGGTGGCTGCTGATCTTCCCTGGCTCCACCCCATCCAGAGCTCCTGGGATTGATCCCTTTGTGGCCATTCTGGTGCCTGAGCCTAAGGGGACTCATTCTGTTCTGTGTGCAGGCAGCTGTGGGAGATGGAGCTGGACAAGCTGAAGGACCAGCACAATGAAATCAACAGGAACATTCTCGAGGAGACAGAGCGGGCCTGGAAAGCAGAGGTGAGCAGGTGACTTCTTCCCTGGAAAGTGGTTGGTTCGAGATTCCAGATGGTTAATGGACAATTCTGTGGAATTAGGAGCAAGGCCAAGTCCCACTTTGCAGGATAAGGGGAATGCTGAACAAGTATCAGTGCAGTGAGCATTAGTGGGGGGCAGTGGGTCTGGCATCAATGGGGGATTCCAAAAACTGAGCCTCTCTCCATAGATCCTGTCCCTGGAGAGCCGGAAGGAGCTGCTGGTGTTGAAACTAGAGGAAGCAGAAAAAGAAGCAGAGCTACACCTCACCTACCTCAAGTAAGTGTGCGTCATGTCCCAAGTGGCAGGGAGGGTCACTCAGGTGTCCCCGTGTCCCATCTCCTCTTCCTCTGCTTACGCTGGAGGTTGGACTGGAATAATTCAGGATTTCCTGTGGTTTTCTTACTGGATCAATGTGATTCAACAATGTCACGCAGCAAGGGTATGTGGGGCTGTGCTCACCCCTGGCACTGGTCATCTGCCAGGCTCAGTGCTGTTGACTCTGGTGTCCCTCTGTGTCCCTCAGAGCAGTCCCTCTCCCTTTTGGGGTGCCTCACCTGGGGGTGAGCCCTTCCCACCCTGCTGCAGGAGGGGAGGCCAGGAGGGTAGGGGGGGTTTTCTTGCTCCCACTTTGCTGCCAGTGAGAGCACAGTTGCAAGTGGGAAAGTTCAGCTGTGCTTGCAGGTCTGCACCGCCCACGCTGGAGACCATGAGGCCAAAGCAGGAGTGGGAGATGAGGCTGAACAGGATACGAATGACCAAGCAAAGTGTCCGAGTAAGTTCCTGCTGAGCTCTCCCAGCCTAGCAGTGAGCAGTTCTTCTCACACACACTGTTTCTCCTTCCAGCTCCTCTTCCATTCTTCTGTGGCACCGAACAGTGCCACTTTAGGGCCTGCCATCCCAGGGCTTAGAATGCCCCGAACTTGCTCAGGTTTGATAAAATGCACCACTTTTCTTCCCCCTCTGCTAGGATCAGTTCAACGACCACATCCAGATGGTGAGGAATGGCACAAAGCTGAGCAGCCTCCCCCAGATCCCGACGCCGACGCTGCCTCCTCCGCCTTCAGAAGTGAGTGCCTCTCCAGCCCCAGAGCACGGGCGTTCTGTGCTGCCAGGCCCTGGCACAGCCTGCCTGGTGCCGTGTGGGATGGCCCACTCCCTATCTGGGCTCACTAGAGACGAGGGGAAGGGTCTCCTGCCCTTGCCAGCTGCCAGTGCCTGCAGTTCATCCCACCTCGCTGGCTGGGGAAGAGAGCACCCAGCTCTGCTTCCAGGTGATTTTACTCTAACCAGCCTTTCCCTCTTGCCCTGTTTTTCTTTCTCAGACAGATTTCATGCTGCCGGCATTCCAGCCCAACCCCTCCCTGACTCCCCGGCTGCCCTTCCCCATCGGGCCTGTCCCCGTTCCCATGGTCATGCCCAGCGCCGATCCTCGGGCGCTCTCCTTCCCTCTGCTGAACCCCGCCATGTCCAGGCCCAACCAGCCCTCCCCGCCCCTGCCTGCTTCCCAAGGAAGGAACAGCCCGGTGGTGGCATCGCTCCTGGGCACGCACAGCCCCCACATGCCCCCCGCCGCCTCCATCCCTCCTCCGCCCGGCCTGGGCGCGGTGAACGTGGCTCCCGAGTTCCACAGGCCGGCCGACAAGCTGGAAAAGCTGCTGGAGAAGCTGCTGACTCGGTTTCCACAGTGCAACAAGTGAGGGGCCGGTGGCGTTTTTCCAGAGGGCGAGGGCATGTGCGTGGAATGGGAGGTGGGATCAGGGAGACGGGGGGCTCCTGGTGCGAGCGGGGTCTGCGGGAAGCGAGGCAAGCAAAGGTGGTGGTCTCGGTCAGCTTTGCCGTAGTGCTGGGGATGGGAGTCACTGGGAGCTTTGCAGGACAGCAGGGATATCTGGGCACAGCCAGGAGCCCCCAGCCTGTCTCTGGGGGTTCCCCTGCTCTTTGCCCGGCGTTTTGGGGAGAGAAACTCCTCAGAAGTGACTCACCTGACTTGGAGGGTGGAGGAGAGCACACGGCTTCCCCCAGGCAGCGCTGGCTGAGGGATCCCAGTGTGTGAGGACCAGGAGCTCTTAGCAGGCTGCTGTCCACGCAGGGCCCAGCTGACCAACATCCTGCAGCAGATCAAGACTGCCCGGAGGACCATGGCTGGGCTGACCATGGAGGAGCTGAACCAGCTGGTGGCAGCCAAGCTGGCGGAGCAGCAGGAGCGGGCAGCGGCCGGCGCTCAGGTGGGACAGCGTGGGGGCTGCTGGAAGGGGGGCCTGGGGAGCAGGGAGAGCTGTCCCTGCTCCCTGGTTCCCCACAGAGCTTGGGCTGCGCGTCAGGGCTGTCCCTGGGCTCCCGTCCCTGCTGACTGCAGTGTAACCAGGGAACAGTTCTCCCTGAGGGGCCTCGGGCTGACTCCTCTGTCCTTTCCTCCCGGGCTGTTCTGATGTGCCTGCTCTGCCTTGCTGCAGCCTCTGGGCCGGATCAGGGCCCCCATGTTCTCTGCTCCCCTGCCTCAGATCAGCACGCCCATGTTCCTGCCCCCGGCGCAGGTGGCTTACCCTGGAGCAGCATCACATGTAAGGCTGCTTGGCTTCCCTGGGGGACAGGGAGGGAGGCAGGGAGGGAGCCTGCCTGGGATGTGGCTGAAGGGATGAGCCTGTGGAGCTGGAAGCTCTTTCCTCACACAGCTACCTGGGCTCCTGAGGTGAAGGGGAGGACTGGGGGCACCCATCCTTTGTGTTTCACGTTGGAGCAGAGGGACATGAGATCTGGGTGGCTCTCAGGGTGTGATGGCTGTGGGCAGAGAGGGGACTGGGCAGCCTGTGGCCTCGGGCTGCAGCTGAATCTGTGATCAGAGCCACGTGTCTGACTTCCCTGCCTGCTCCCTTCTTTCCCTCGCTGCCCATCCCAGACCCCAGCTGCCTGTAAGCTGTGTCTGATGTGCCAGAAGCTCGTGCAGCCTGGTGACCTTCACCCCATGGCCTGCTCACATGTGCTGCACAAGGAGGTGAGTGTGTTCTGCTGCTCGGGGCCTCCTCCTGCTCCTTCCAAGTGACCCTTCCCGAGTCCTTGTTGTCCTGACACCTTGCCAGGAGAAGGGTACAATCAATAAACAGCTTCCCTGCATCCTGTCATCCCATCCTTTCTGTGCTCTTGGCTGGGCCACCCTGCGTGGCCAGTGGGTGGTGGCTTTAGGAACAGGCTGCCCTTGTGTCCCTGAGCCTGTGCTGTGTCTGTGGGGGTTAGACCGTGGAGCAGGACAGTCTGGAAGGATCTGGAACACAGGGTGAGGGGAGGGCTGTCACTGCTGCCCAGGTGTCTGTGCTGGGGATACCAGACAGGAGCTCTTGGGAAGAGGAGGAGTTTCCTATCCCAGGGTCTGGCAGTGGGTCACCTGTGTGGGCAAACCCCTCGTCCCAACAGCTCTGTGGCCTCCAGCAGTGGCCCTCAAGAAGCGGAAACTCATGTTGAGGAGGGCCTGATGGTCCTGCAAGGGTGACAAGGGCTCCTTCCTCATGGTGACCTTGTGATGGAGGCTGCAAGGAGCAAAGGAAGCCACCCCTGAAATGACTGCTGTGGACAATGGTGGCACCCTGGGGTTGTGCCAGTGGCTCTTGGCTAATTCTCTCTCTTTCCAGTGCATCAAATTCTGGGCACAAACCAACACGAATGACACTTGCCCCTTTTGCCCAAGCCTCAAATGACAGCTGCTGGGACAACGTGGGCCCCCCGGGAGGAGTTGCTGTGAATAGACAGGATCAGTTCTAAGATTTCTACAGTTCTATATTTATACGATCATGTATACACATGTACATTTTTATTATATAGGTAATGTGTGTATAGAAAGTCTGTATACATACAAATTCATAAATAAAGTGTGTATATTATGCAGTGATTTGCTGCTGCACTTCATTTCTTAGTCCACAGCCTTGCTGGGTTCTTCCTAATGAGGGTCAGTGTTCCCTGCTTGCTGGAACTGCCTCTTCCCTCTTGGATCCCTCAGCTCCTTTCCTAGGACCATTCCTCATGACCAGATGCCTCAACACCCCCACACCCCTGGCCAGTCATCACCTGGTTTTTTCCCCTCTTGCCAACGAACAAGTTGCAGATAAAGAGCCAATTTTTTGTGGTCGTTTGTTTTAATGTCATAATAATTTACCGTGTTTAACATTCATTGTTCTTACATAGACACTGGGTTACAGAGTACTGGAGCCTCCAGCGACAGCCCACGGTCCCGTCCCATCCTGTCCCCTGCTGTCACCGGGCCCTGGGGAGGGAGCGGACGGAGGCGGCTGCGCTGCAGCTCGGGATAAACCAACCTGTCAAAACTCCTGCATTCCCCTCTCCTGTGCTTCCTCCCGAAGCACCGACACACCAACCCTTTCTCCATGGATTTCGGTGGGATCGCGAGGTGCTCAGCACCACTGGAAATCTTGCAGTGACTCTCTAAAATCATTTCCCCCCCCCCCCGCTCCTCGCAGCCTGCGGCAGGAATTCGGCCCTGCTGGCAGCTCCCCTGCCCCGGGGGAGGGCAGGGGAGCACCCCTGGGTGCTGAAATCACCGCAGGCTGGATCCTCCGACGCGCACGCACACGCTCGGGGCGTGTTTTAAGGCAGTGGTCCACAACAGAAGTCTCTGGGGTCCTGGGCAGGCACGAGGGTGGGGGGAGAACGTTGCCCTCTTGCATGGAGTGGCTGGATGGGGGTGTGGGGCGAGGCTGGGGGCTCTCTGGGGGTGAGGAGGGGCAGTGTGGGGGCTGTTGTGGCAGTGCCCCGTGCGAGGGCTGGCTGCTCTGCTACGCTGCCTGCCTTTCCCAGCTCCCTCGCTGATTTCCCAAAGAAACCTTTGGCAGCAGGATTTAGTTAACGAGCTTTATGCTGGGTGATTGCTGCGGGTCCTCGGTCTGTGCCTGCCTGACCCGGGGGCTCGGCGGGGCAGCTGCCAGCTCGGCCCTGGCACTGCAGGTATCCCCTCTTTGTTCATGGAGGAGTGATGCCTTTTAATTGTGGAATCTCTGTGTTGGAGCACTTTCCTATCCAGGCTGGAGGCAGAGAAGCAAGGGAATACAGCACTAGCACTGCCTGCAAGGTCACGGGTGTCTGCTCTGGGGAGGGACGGTGATCCCGCAGCACGGCGAGGAGGGGTTGTCCTCACACACAGGAAAATCCTCCCCGGGCTGCAGGAACACCACGAGGACAGAAGTGCCCCCCGTGCTCAGGGTCCTTTGGGCTTGTGAGCCACTGCTCTGCGTGCTCCAGCCCTGCACCCCCTCCTCAAGCCAGCTGGGACCCCCTCACCACCACGTGCTGCCACCGAACGCGCGGCTGCGGCGCGAGCCCTGGCCCTGCGTGGTGGCCACAGGGGCTGAGGACTGAGCAGAAGGCTAAAAAGATTTAAAAAAAACCCCCGAAACAAAACAGGACCGACCCCTAATGTTGCAACAGTGGCTTTCAGGGCTAGAATTAAAAATAGAGATATATGGATATATTGTACAGGTGAGAGGCAGCCGTGGTCTGTACACGTGGGACCGGCTCTGTACACACTCTCAACGTGCAGCTGCGCTACCAGTGACACGCTTTGTAAAAAAAAAAAAAAAAAAAACCAACAAAAAAGAAATAAATACAACCATGTGTTTAAAAAACAATAAATGCTGCAGTTCCCGCAGCTGCCGCCTGTCCCCAGGATGGCAGGGTGTCCCACAGCCGGGCCTGGACGCGTGGAGTGAGCAGAGAGGAGCTGCTGTGCCGTGGGATGCGCTGGCGGTGAGGTGAGGGGGCTGCGGGGGGGGCCAGGCTCCCCTATGGCTTTTGAAGGGCTGGGTGGGCTGGGGAGCAGCCGGTGCCAGGGCTGGGACTTCACTCCTGGCACTGGCTTCTGCATGGCAGCTGCTGCAGGAAGCGAGGGCAGGGAGTTCCCCATCCCTTGTGATGTGGGGAGAGGATGGGTGCCTGCTCCTGCCTGTCCCGGGAGGGTGCAGGGAGTCCTGGAGCACAGCTCGGGAAGGCAGGAAAATGCACGGGAAGTGTCAGAGTGAGCAGTGTATGGGCAGCAGGGTAGGAGGGAAAGCCCTGTCTGGGCAGCCCAGGCTGGCCCTGCAGGGTTGTCTCGGAAAAGCCCGAGGCTGGATGGCTCCAGGATGATCCCCGGAGTCTGGCTCAGTGCAGGGAGTCACGGGGGAGGCACAGCTGCAGCACAGCTCCCTACAAGAGAGCCTGGGCTGGCAGCTTCCTGGCGGGGCGAGCTGGAAAGGGATGCACAGGGACAGAAGGGGACAGGCAGGGGACGGCTCATCAGCATCACTCCATCAAGCCAGGCAAGGCTGGCTGGGAGAGCCCGGGACAGCCCATCCTGTCCTGGTGCTGGAGCAGAGAAGCTGCCCCCAGCCCCGGGGATGGGGTTGCTGTGCTCTCCCCGTGCTGCAGGGCTCAGACATGCATGGATGGAGCCCGGGCCTGGGGCTCCCCCGGCTGCTGGCCCTGACGGACACCGAGTCCCCAGGCCCCGGGCACAGGGTCAGAGCTCCCCCCGCTGCCGCCACACTCCAGTCCCCGGAGCAAGGCCCCCGCCCTGCCGCCTCACCTGCGGCCCTGCCCGCGCTCCGCCGTCACTTCAGCAAGGAGATGTCGTCGGCGAAGTCGTCGTGGTCCCGCCGCAGGCAGCGGAAGCAGCGCCACTGGAACACCATGAGGCAGAGGGGCAGCATGAAGAGGGCGCAGATGGCCGCCATGACGTAGGCGATGGTCATCAGCGTGGACTCGTCCGTCTGCGGGATGTTGTAGCCGCAGTCCTCCATGTTGGAGTGCAGGTGGGGCCCGTCCACCGCGGCCGTCCGGAACTCGTCGTGCGCTGCGGGAGGGGGAGGCAGGCTCTGGTCAGTGCACAGCCACGTCCCCTCTGCCCCCCCGTCCCCGCGGGCCCAGCTCACCGTGGCAGGTGCTGACGGCGAAGCCGATGCGCTTGCGGGCGCGGTCGAACACCACGTAGAAGCCCTCCATGATCACGGCACCCATGACGGTGCCGGTGGAGGACTGGGAGATGGCAAACTTGTAGCAGTCATCCTGAGAGGTGGCCACGTCCTCCACGGGGCGCAGGTATTGCTGCAGGGGGAGAGGAGCCGTCAGGGAAGCAGCTGTGCCCAGCCAGCACCGCTCTGCCAGCGCCGCCTGCTGTGGCTCAGGCTCCCCGGGCAGGGTGTGGCCAGGCCAACACTCACCTGGGGCAGGATGGTGACCCGGAAGGACTGGTTGGTGGCCTCCCCCATCAGGTAGAGGGACAGCACTGGGAAGATGTGCCAGGGAGTGGTGCCGACCTGCCAGCAAACCAGCTGCTCCCCCAGCCAGAAGCCGTCTGGGAACTTCTCCGTCTGCCAGAGGCAAAGGGGAGGTGAGCGGGGCCAAGCTGGGCAGGCAGCAGAGATGCCAGGCTGGTGAGGGGCAGCCACAGAGCCCACAGCCTGTGCCCGTGGGGAAGGGATGGGTTTCACTGACCGAAGATGCTGTTTTGATGGATTTCACTGCAGCCTCAAACACCTTCTTGGGCAGCCTGAGGTTGGTGGTCCCGCTGTCCACAATGCTCTTGTCGTAGTTGTACTGGGCGGCAGAAGAGGAGGAGTGACCCAGGTGCAGAACCCCAGTTTCATTTCCCTCCCAGCCTCCTCTGACCGACGGTGGTGCCTCCAGTGCCCATGGGGCAGGTCCCCTGCTGCCCCCTCACCTCCTTGCAGTCCATGTTCAGGTCCTGCCCGTTGACCTCCAGCTTGACAATGATGACCTCGTAGTACCACTCCTTGCGGATGGGGGTGTACCAGATGTCCCCCACGTACAGCGAGCGGTCGATGCCACCGATGATCTGCAGAGGAGACAGAACGGCGCTGCCACCACGTGCCGGGACCCCCCCAGCCTCCCTGCCACCTGTGCAGAGCTCACCATGCTGCCTCCCACCGAGGCCACGGCCTCTGTCTCGTTGGGAGAGAAGCCTGTCCCGCACAGCTGCAGGGAGAAGATGTTGGGCACCCGCGTCTGCTTCACCAGGGAGTCAAAGAAGGGCTCCAGGCTGTCGTCGGGCTGGTGGGGGGACAAAGCAGGGGCAGCACAGGGATGTGTCAGTGCTGTCCCTTCTCCAGGAGCTGCCTGCACCCAAGGGAGCTCCCCTTGCCAGCACTGCTGTGCCCCAGGGGACAAACAGGGACAAAGAAAAAGGCAACTGAGGCGTTTTGGTGCTCACATGCAGGACTCACCCGGGCAATCTCAGCATATGCCAGCCCCAGGATCCCTTCCCAGTTGGAGCCGTTGATGAAGAATTTGTCTGACTCCGTGATGGCAGCGATGTTGGCTCTGACAGTGACGTTGGGGCCGTGGGGGATGGTGACAAGGTCAGTGCCCAGCTCCCCTTCCCACTTGCCCTGGGTGTAGGGCACGTAGACCCCCTTCCGCAGGTCGTGGTAGGTGCTGGAACTGCAAAGGTGTCAAAGGCACGAGTCAGACCAGCAGGGTTTATGTGGATCCAGCCATACCAGAGGCCAGACCTGGAAGGGGCAAGGAGAAGCAGTGTCCCTGAGGTGGCTGGGCTCTGTGTCCCCCCAGAATACTCACAGCTGCCGCTGGTAGTATCTCCGGAGGAAGGGGTGTGGTGCAGCTCCCACAGCAAAGTTACTGCTCCCCGTGTCCACCAGGATATTCAGCTGGAGAAGGAAGAGGGACAGGAATGCATGAGTTTGCCGTGCCCAGCGAGGAGAGAAGGAGGTGGTGGAGCAGGAGGCAGTGACATCAGGGAGTTGCACAAAAACAAACACCATCCAGCACTGTGCAAACAGAGCACGAGCTCCTCGCTCAGCACGGCCCGGCCTCAGCCCCCAGACCCACAGGCAGCACTCGGGAAGCACTTGGCACGTGTCACGGGGCCGGAGAGCAGCAGCACGACAGGGTGCACAGGCTGCCCTTGCCAGGAAAGCAGATTTGCTGAAGGATGGCTGGTGGGCAGCCCCCGCGCCCGCTAATCGCCACCCATATGCCGAGCCCTGCTCCCGATTCATTCCTCCCGGGCAGGACTACCAGGTTTGGCAAACATTCCACTGGCAGGGCCAGGAGCGAGCCAGCCAGATCCTGCCCTCAGCTGACCCGTGCCTGCAGCCCCGGCGGGAGCGGGGTGGGATTGCCGGGGTGGGATTTCCAGGGGTGGGATTTCCAGAGGTGGGATTGCCAGGCGTGGGATTGCCGGGGTGGGATTTCCAGGGGTGGGATTTCCAGAGGTGGGATTGCCAGGCGTGGGATTGCCAGGCGTGGGATTGCCGGGGTGGGATTGCCGGAGTGGCATCGCTGGGGCTGTCTGAGCCTCCTGGCTGTGCAGGGCAGCAGAGCCCAGGGTGAGCCCTGACCCCAGACCCAGGAGCTGCTTCACAGCTGCTTCACCCCGGGCAGCAGCACCAGCGCTTTGGCCCTTAATCCGTGGAGTCAGAGGGAGAGGAAGGAGGTTAATGCTCTTGTGTTAATCGCAGCAGCACCGGCTGCAGCTGCCGAGCGCTCTCCCTGACAGGGGCTGGCACGTCCTGAGTGCCCCAGCTCCACTCCCTGCCCAGGGGAACGTTTCAGGCCGTGGGTAAAGATCAGAGCAGCATGCTCATGCCTCCAATACCCACCCTGGGTGGGTGCCAGCTCAGCGCCCAGCACACAGCCCAACCTTCTCCTGGCAACCCGGCACCTGCGCCATTCCCAGGGCTGTTCCGGTTCTGTGGGTGGGTCATTAGGGGCCACCTGCTCCACACAGCTCATCTCCAATTCCCAGGGCACCCGGAGGAGTCTGGTTTCCCTGGAGAAGGACCTGCTGAGCTGATGCTGCAGGGACAGGAGGCTCTCGCTTCTCCATCCTGCTGGAGGGGTCACGCACAGGACCCACGTGGAGAGGACCCAGATCCTCGAGACTCAGCCCAGCCATCCATTCAGGCCAGGACATGGCACGTGAACTGGCAAGGCCAGGACATGTGTGGCAGGGACACTGCCTGAAACCTGTCCCTGGAAGTGACAGCCCCTTGGGGCACCTCGGCAGCAGCGCTGGCTCTGTGCCACGCGTGTCCCCAGAGCTGTGTGCTGCTCCTGGGGCACCAAGCCTGTGCCATCTGTCCCAAAACACCGGCTCCTGCTGCTCGGCTCACCCCTCTTCCCTGAGTGTTTATGAATCAGCCCGTTCTGGGGAGCCAGGGAAACCAACATGCTTGGACACACGGAATGTGTGAGCAATCAGCTGCTGACGGTGACTTGGCAGCGCAGCACGGCTCAGAACCAAAATTAAAGCACAAGGGGATACAGAAACTTCCTTGTCAGCACCGGGAAGGTGAAAGGAAAGGTGAGGAGATGGATCACCATCTCCCTGCTGCGTGTGAGCCTTTGGGAAGGATGCACGCACCCCCCGGGGCAAACACGCTCCCAATTTCCTGCAGAGGCACAGCCAAACTCTTTCATACGAATCCTCTCATTCCACTGCAATGCCTGGAGGGATTTTGCTCCAGCACACACATGCAGGCACCACGTTCGCATTTGGAAGCAATCCAAGGCTGGAAGATGCTGCCCAAAAGGGTGACTGGCTCCGGAACGCACGAGTGCCTGGGAACAGGTGGTTTGCACGGAAATTATCTGGCAGCTGCGACACGTGGCAGGCAGGAGATGATGAAATCACATTTAAAACTAGATTTTAGAAATAATCTCCTCCCTTTTTTTTTTTTTTTTTTCCTTTTCTGTAAACACACCATGCCAGAGCAGGCAACAAATCCCAGGCACACATGGACAACACAATAGTGCTCTCAGAAATCCAATTTCCATGGCAGTGGTATCATTCCTCCATCCACATCTTGCTCCCATCGCTCTCTCCCACCATGCACACAGAGCACAGCCAGCTCGTGGGGAAAAGCCAGCCTTTATTTCAGAGCCTGTGTAGGTGCTGACTGCTCTGGCAGCACCCAAAAAGTGGCAGTGGCAGGCGTGAGGGAGTGTGGCCCTGTGCTGGGAGGAACCTGGAGCCTCCATCACCGAGCTCGACCCCCAGGCCAAGCTCGTTGCTGCCGACAACGGGGATCAGGATGGGCAAAAAAGGATTTAGCAGCAGGAACCTCCCCGATCTCATCCAGAAAAGAGGGGAGGAGCTGGTCGCCCTGTGCTGGCTGACTGGCACCTGGCCCTCAGCACTCAACCCGTCCCCAGCGCGCAGGCACACGGTGCCACACGAGCTGGGCAGCGCAGCTCCAGCATGTGAGGGATGCTGACAAAAAGATGGAGCAGGATCAGAGCCTGGTGACGCACCAGCGCCCGCTCTGCCTGCCTTGTGGGCTCCCTTTCCATCCAGACCATCCCATTTTCCTGCACTTTGCCTCCCCGCGCAGCAACGACCATCACGAGGTTCCCGGGAAAACCGAGCTCTGGAGGATTGCTGGAGAATTTCCCCCGGCCGGGAGCAGCAGACGGAGCCAGGCAGCAGCTGCGCCCGGGGCTGGGCTGGGAGGAGCTGCCAAGCACGGCTTGGCCGTGGGCTCCTCCGTGCCTGCATGTGCCCGCTCCAGGCGGGCACGGGGCTCTGCAGCCACATCCCACCCCGCTGCCGCCCACTCCCCGCACCAGCTCCAGCGGCATCCTTCGGCTCAGCAGCGGGGATGGAGGCAGGGAGGGAGGCAGGGATGGAGGGGGAAGGGAGGGATGGAGGGATGCAGCCTGGCTCGCCCGCACGGAGAGGCACACGCAGCACCGGCCACGCCGCCCGGAGCGCCCGGGCAGCCCCGGGAGCGCGGGGGTCACCTTCGGCGGGCGCCTGCGGCCAGTTTACAGCGAAAGCCAGCAGGAAGAGCATCACCGGAGCGATGGGAAGCAGGAATGCCGCCCGGGCCGTGCGGCGAGAGCCACGCCAAGGCAGGGTGGCACCCGCAGCGCCCCTGCTCTGCGCCCCGCAGCCCCGCAAGGGGCCAGAGGGGCACCCGCAGCCCCCGGGGGCGCGGGGAATGCAGGGGATCAGAGAGATGCGGGGGATGCCAGAGACACGGGGATCCCCTCCCACCTCACCTTCTGCGGGGGGCTGCCCACCGTCATCTCCACGTAGTACCCCTGCCCGGACTTTCCCCGCAGGTTGTCGATCATCTCCACGAAGCTGCCGGCGTTCTCGGGCTCGGTGTCCAGCGGCGCCCGGCGCTGCCGGAGCCCCGACGGCGGGGCCGCGCCGCCCCGCAGCGGCAGCCAGATGCGCG
>WEKY01012191.1:94760-114272 GCA_013390045.1 Picathartes gymnocephalus
GGCGGCCCCGGCCCGCGGCACGGTGAGCGGCGGGCAGCCGGGGGGGTCCCGTACCGGGAGAGGGCCCGGGCTCTGGGAGAGGCTCCCCTCGGTGAGCGGAGCCCGCGGGGAGCGGCCCCGGGGCGCGCGGTTCCGCCCCACGCGGGGTCTGCCGGCTGTGCGTGTGTCGCGTGGGTGCTGTCGTGATGTGGGCGAAAACGGCTTTTTTTTTCTATTTTCTAAGTACCCTATTAACCAAAGCTGTTTGTCCTCCTTGATAGCGGCGGTTTTTCCGTGGCTCCAGGCTGGCGCGGCGGCGGCTGCGCTGGGGCTTCCGTCCGGTTTGCATAGAGCTATAGAACGGTTTTTTGGGTTGGAAGGGACCTGAAAATCATTCAGTTCCACGCCCATGCTATGGGCAGGGACACCTTCCACTACCCCAGCTTGCTCCAAACCCCGTCCAGCCTGGCCTTGAACACTCCCAGGGATGGAGCAGCCACAGCTTTTCTGGGTACCCTGTGCCAGGGTCTCACCTGCCTCACAGGGAAGAATTCCCTCCAAATATCTCACCTAAATCCTCCCCTTTTAGTTTAGCGCCGTTCCCCATTCTCCCCATCTGTTTTGCACTGAAGGCTGCACTAAGGTCTCCCCATCTGTGGCGAGGCAGAGTCTCCAAGAGAGGAGTGAGCCCGTAATTCACCCCCAGTGCCAACGCCAGGGATGGGAGACGTGGCTGAGGTAGTTTTGGGAGAGGAAAACAGCAAGAGAAGGCCCCGAGCGAGGTGCCCACATCCAAATGCTCTGACTGGGGACATTTGGGAGGGGCAGCGGTGCCAGCTCCGTGGTGCTGGTTTGGTTGGATGTCCTGAGAATATCTTCAGATTAGTTACTGCTTCTGAGACTCGCTTTACTTAAGAGTTATAAATAGAGAGTGAGCTGAGGACAGAGCGGGGTGAAGAGGGCAGTGATGGCTGTGCCACAGGTGGTGATCCTGCTCTGGGTGGTTATCACTCCCAGGCAGGTGCCACAACCCCCTGGGTCTGCACGAGGAAAGCAGGGGAATGCTTTCTGCACTGAGAATTTGGCTGAAACGTTTGACCTTGTTGCTCAGTTGTGTGTTTGAGCAGCAGTTGTGGTCCCCCCGCTGCTTGTGCTGGCCAAATGTGGGCACACAGAGCCACAGCTGAGGATGTTTGGGGTGAGGTGGGTGAATTCCAACAAGCTGAACCCTGGATAAGGGCCCAGCTGTGCTGTGGTCTGTGAGTTAAATCACAGAGCAATGGGGCACAGGTGGAACATGTTAAAGTTGTACACTTTTTCAAGTGCCCTCTGGGAAGGTGGGAGAGGCCAAGGTGTGGGGAGCTGCAGCTTTGTCCCTGAGCAGTGCTGATCCAGCCCGGGGGATTCTCTCAAAGCTGTGCTTTGGGAAAGCTGCTTGCTTTCTCTTTCTTGCCTTTGCCACTTCAGCTTATTTTTTCACCTGGTTAAAAAGTGCCTGAAGCATCTTTGCTGTAGAAACCCGAAGGCCTGGGGGATCTGATTATAACTTTGTGCCACTTCAGCTCCCTGTTTCCACACATGGGAAGTGTGTGTGAGGGCTCATTGATTCGGTTTTGCTGCATGTGCTGCAGTGGAAGGACTCTGCCCTGGGCTGGGGATGACAAATTTTCTTTTCTGAGGGCACTTGTGAGCCTGTGCTGGTTCCTCCCTGCTGCCAGGTGTGCGCCCCATGGCAGGAGTAGTGCGCATCGGGGACCAGCTGGTTCTGGAAGAAGACTACAATGAATCCTACGTGCCTAAGGAGCAAGGTGAGCCTGGTCTGTCCTCCCAGGAGCTGGGAGAAGGGATTCAGGCATGCAGGCCACTTCCAGGTGTATTCAGAAAACGGGAATTGGTTTCTGAAGGGGGTGGAGAGGGCGGAATACACGGGATTTTAGAGGAAGCAGAGCTGAGTGTCACTTTGCGGTGTCACTCCCTGTGTCCCCTGGCAGGATGGGCTCTACAGGCACTCGGGACTGTGCTGGGGGCTTTGGGCAGCTTTGTTTGGGGCTCAGGGTTTCCCAGTGTGCCCACAGCTTTAGCTGAGGGGGGTGGCTCTGTTGGGCAGACCGAGTTCACAGATTGCTCTTCTGTTTCCCCAGAAATCCGGGATTTTGCGCCCACCATCGGGATCGACCCTGACAAGGAGTCAGAGCTGCTGTGGCTGGCCAGGGAGTGCCTGGTGACCCCCATGCCCCCGGAGTGGAAAGCCTGGTGAGAGCTCTGGCAGCACCTGTGCTGGGCCATTCCCAGGGACAGGACAAAGGGAATGGCTTCCAGCTGGCAGGGAATAGGGTTAGGTATGGTATCGGGAGCTCAGGGCTTTTTGGGCTGGCAGAAGAATGGGGAAAACAGTTTGGGAAGCTGGATATGAGCATCCTGGGAGAGCTGCTGGTGTGTTTTTGGCCTCTGGGAGAGACATCACACTCCTCTTCCCTGAGCTTCAGGTGCTCACAGCATCAGAAAAGATGTTCTGGCCTGTGCAGCTGCATTTTTAAGGTGCTCTTTCACCTTTTCCTGCTGTTTTTGCTGTGCAGCCAGGATATCTCAGGTGATATCTATTTCTTCAACTTTGAAAATGGCCAGTCCATGTGGGAGCATCCCTGCGATGAGCACTACAGGCAGCTGGTCATCCGGGAGCGGGAGAAGTTGCTGGCACGGGCCAGCTTGAAGAAGGAAAAGAAAGAGAAGAAGGAGAAAAAGGAGAAGAAAGAGAAGAAGAAGAAGAAGGACAAGAAGGAAAAGCAGCTCCCTGTGAGTAGGCTCTGCCTGCAGTGCTTCTGGGGAGGGCTGGGCAGGGGATGAGCAAGTGGGTTCAAGGACACAAAGTGACCCCAAACACGGGTGATGGGCAGTAAATCAGCTGGGGTGGGAGCACTGAGGGCAGAATCACCTTTAATTTTGGCTATAAGACACTCTGTGATAAGCACACACTGCTGGTGTGCCTGGGAGGTAGAGGACCCATCCAGGACCCATTCAGATGGGCTTTTGGAAGGCAAAATGTGTGAGGAAATCAAACCCTGTTTCCTTACCCGTGCTGGTGCCTGCCGGGTGTGGGGTCTCTGAGCAAGCCCAGCACCCCCTGTCTGCCCAGGGGAGCTCCCTGTCCTGTTCTGAGGTCAGGAGTGTGAGCTGCACACCCGTGCTGCCCTGCCAGTGATTTCCCTGTGCTTCTCCAGCCCCCAGGCTCCCAGCTGGCCCCCATCCAGCCTCCCCTGGGCACCCTGTCTCCTCTCCGTGGCCTCACCCCGTCTGCATCCGTCGCCCTGCGTGGCTCCCTCGGCCTGGACCTGGGCAGTGTGGTGGACTCGCGGCTCATCCCCAGGGAAGGAACGCTGGTGAGGCTCCCTGGGAAGCACACTGCAAAGGGTCACAGCCGTGGGGACACTTAAAGGACAGGATTTGTGATCCTCTGTCAGTTTTGAAATACTGTTGCGTGTTAAAGAACTGTATTTATTTTCTTTTTTTTTATTTCTAGGGAGCCCAGTGCTAAGTTAGGAGTGAGCTTCCTTCTGCTATGTTTAGCTGATTTAAAGAATTGTTTCAGTAACTGTTGCAGAGGGGAAAAAAGTGTGTTAAGTTTTAGTAGAACTTGGTGTCCAAATGAAGCATGAGAAACTCTACAGATAATGCAATTGAATAAACTATTTTCACTCTTCTATTTCAGAATAAAATTAAAAGAACACTTTTCCTGATGAATGTAGGGTTTAGAAAGTAATTTATTGACCTGGGGATCAATAAAACTTGTGAAGTGGTAAGAAATTGATCCTTTAGAGGAAGGCAAAGCAAAACATGAGTGAAACATAAACATCTGAAAAGAAACAAACACGTTAAGTGGTAGGAAACTGAGCTCCCTCCCAGAGCCCAGCAGCTGCCCCGTGTCTCGGTGGGTCTCTCTCTCTCTCAGTGGATCTCTGTCTCCCCTTTCCTGTTGTCTGACCTCTCACTTCCCTTTTTTCTGGCCTTCCCAGTCTGCAGAGATCTCGAAGCCCCCCAGCCACACCAAGAACCTGCTGGACTTGATCTGTAAAGAGAAAAGTTCCTTGAACGTGGCAGTGCCAGAGAAATGGAGGAATGAAGAGGAAGAAAGTGAAAATGAGGTATTTGTGTGCCCTGGCTCTTGCTGTAACCAGAGTGCTGAAGCCTCCTGATGCTCCCCTGGTAATGGATGTTCCATTTGCCCCTGGGCTTTCATTTGTGCTGTTTGCTCCCCAAAAAGCATTTTATCCTATTTTCACATGGTAATCCCTGTAAATCAACGCCTGCCGCGGTGTCCTGCCAAGGTGAATTTGCTGTAGGTGCATTGCCATGGCTCTGCTGCCTAATTTCACTGCTGAGGAACCCCTCCTGTGCAACTGCAGAGGTCAGAACTCAATTTTGGCCATTTCATTGTGGCTTTTTAATCCTTCAGAGTTTCTGTGGGACCTCAGGACTGTTAAAAAACGTGTACCTGGATGTTGAAGCCCTGGCAGGCAGCTTGGACTTTGAGGTAAGAGCACGGTGATGGGATGGGCAGGGGGAGCTGCCCAGGTGGGAGAGGAGCTGTGGCACTGCCAGGGGACGAGAGTGCAGGGATGAGTTCCCTGTGTCACTCAGGAGCAGGAACAACCTGGGGCAGAGTGATGGAGAGGAAGGCACAGCAGCAGGGCTGGGGGGCTCTGAGAAGCCAGATGTGGCCCACAGGGGACAGTGGGGTGGGTGTTGGAGGGAGGTTTGTGTGTGGAGTGGTTGTGGTTTGGTAGCTGGGACTTGAGGAGACACAGGTTGGAGCTTTGTTTCATCCTTAAATAGGAAATATAAAGGCAGGTAGGTGAAGCAGGTGAGGGGGAAATCTGCTTTTGCAGGGAACAGCAGGAAAAGGGTCTCGGGTGCCCCTGCACTTGGTGAGGGAGGAAGGCTCAGTGAGGAAGAGGCACTTCCATTCTGCACGGTGCTTGGCAGGGGCACTGGGGGGAGGCTCCGTGGCAGCTGGAGCTGCAGTGTTGGCCCTGGGCAGAGGAGAGGGGAGCACCCTCTGGGAATGCTCCTGCACTGTCATTCCTGCGTGTGGGCTGCACGTGGCCGCTCTTCTGAGGCAACACAAAACCTGTTTTTCTTTCTTCTTGCCCTGCTGACAAATCCCGTGGCTGAGACGCAGAGCATTCAGGGCACCCAAGGCCTTGTGCAGGCTCTGTGCTTTCCCTGTGCTTCCTTAGCTGGGATCAGCCTTCAGATGACAAGGGCACAATGGGAAGTGCGTTGTAAGCAGCTCTGGTGATTTGGCCCGACTGTTTGTGCTGACATTAATCCTTTCTCACCGCTTTGAAAATCCTGTTCCAGTATCTGAAAGGCAAATTAATTTCTTTTTAAAGTGTTTTAGAGTATTTTCCCTTATCCTTTTCACAGCACACGAAAATTAAGCTGTAAAGTACTTTGCTGGAGAACCTATTCACGGTGCTGGGCAGGATCTGCAAAGGCTTATGCTAAAGTGGATGTGACAAAGAGAGCCCTGACTCTCTCATCTCCAGACAACAAGCAGCCTGTGGGGGCCCAGTTCCTCACTGAAATGTTAATGTGTGCAGGAACAAAGAGCTGTCTTGGCATTTCAGTGCCGCGGGGATGGGGAATCTATTATGGAATGGCAATTGCTGCCCAACAGCCAGGCTGTTAACCCAGATGGGTGATAGCCTGGTCCTGATAAGACAGCAGTGCCCCGACTGGAAAATAGAATTCTTTTGTAGTTCCATGAGGTGGCAGTAGAAAAGCATTCCTAGGATCGAGCCTCAGCCTGCTCCCGAGCCGCTCTGCCTTGCAAAACAGGAGGGAAGGGTTTGTGTAGCAAGTCCTGAGGTGGAAATCTCAGCAGTAACGGGTGAAATAATGAAAGAACTGGCTTCATGTAGCCCGTGGTCAGGGTTGAATGCCTGTGTTCAGAGGAAAGAGGAGGTTTTAGTGACGTGCTGAGGATGTGGGGTGGGGCGGAGGCAGCATCAGACACAGCTCCCAGGGAGCCCGGAGCTGGGAAAGGTCTGGGGGAGCAGAGAGTTCATGGAGCTGGCCAGCAGCAAAAGCGGCACTGAAGCCTCCAACAGCTGCATGTTTGGGAATGTGAGCTCCCGAGGTGCCAGGAAAGCTGCTCAGCTGGAGAGCTCTCTGCCCTGGGGGTGCGTGTGGCGGGGGTGACCTGTCCCAGGTGGGCGAGTGCTCCAGCTTGGGAAGGTGGTCTGGGGAATTCTGCGAGTGGCTGTGTCCCCCCACTAGGAGAACAGCAAGGAGGAGCAGGAGGACCGTGGCAGCCCCTCAGCTGGTGCTGCTGAAGCTGCTCCCCAGCCCCACGGGAGCCCTGAGGAGGGAGCTGCCAGCCTGGGAGAGGTGACAGTGAGATCCCTGGCGTCCCTGTCCTGCTTGCACGCTGCCAGCCAGGCTTTGCATGCAGTAGGCAGCTTCTGGTGGTGTGCTGCGTGTCTGTAGCTGCTGTTGCTGTCGTTGGTTAAAGTTTAATGCTGATCACTGAAGTGATGATTTGACAGGCAGGAATTTCCCATCAGTTAGTGCCACTCTTGTGTGAAAAGATCACCCAAAGCCAGTTATAACCCAGCTGACTTGTCCAGTTCTGAAATCCATAGAAAATCCAGAGTCTGCTGTTGCAGGAGGAAAAACCTCCTTCCTCCTCCTCCACCTGTGTGTGTGAGTGGCACAGTTCCCTCTTCTGCAGAGTGGCATTTGTGATCATCAAGGTGTGATGCTAACAAAAGGTTTGCCTGTAATTGCCATTAAAATAGGATTCTGCCAGCCAAAGAGATTATTCTGGGATATTTTAGTAGCTGAGGTGAACTCACCTGGAGAGAAATCCTTTTGTGTGCACGCCATTGCTAGTGTACTGATATATTTTGGTGTGTGTGTGTGTGATCCTGAGTTCAAGCAGGATCCTGCTTGGCCTCATTTGGGATATCCTGGATGCTGCCAGGCCCCCTGGTGGGATGTCCTCAGGAGAACTCTGAAGCAAGTTGTCCAAAAGGAACATAACTTGCCAGCCACCCTCATCCCCATAAAAGGGGAAGCACGAGGGTGACTAAATGACTAATGACTAAGAAGTTCCCCTTGCCCACCTTTCTCTGGGTCCTGGCGTCCCCAGGGAGCCTCGTGTGGCTGCTTGGTGGCTCTGGGAACCTCTGCAGGACAGGGGCAGGGAGCTGCAGGTGCAGCCCAGAGCTGCAGGATTTTTGGGAAGTGCCCGGGGGTTGGATTCCCCAGTCCTGTCCATCCTCGGGGGAGGTGTGGCAGAGCAGTGCCACACCCAGAACGTGCTCCCGGAGCTCTGACAGCATTCCAGAGGCACTCTGATTAAAAATACACGGCTAGAATATGCGCTCAGTGTACGGAACACGCCGTGCACGGGATGCAGGCAGTGTTTGACAAGGCACCGCAGCATTAATGAAACAGTGAGGAAGTGGGACGTGCGAGCAAGTCCGTTTGCATGCTGATGAGGGAGCCTGCTCCCGGCTGTCCCCCTCTCCATGGGCAGCGTTATGGCCTCCTCGCTGCTGGGAGAGAGGCAGTGGAACCTTTGGGTGACTGAGCTTCAATTGGGGGTTGTTTTCTCCCCCATCTCTCAGCCTCCTGTGTTAGTCACGGGCTCGCTCCGAGTGGTGGCTTCAGCCAGTGCCCACCCTCCAGTCTGTGCCACTGGAAGGCGGGATGGTGATCCTGCCTGCTCTCCTCTCCCTAAAATGTCAGGCAGAAGTGAAGTGTCCTGTCGTGGTCTCTTACGAATTTCCATCTCTCACTGAACAGATGCAATGTGGAAGGCCTGCTGTGGGGCACGTCGGGTGCTCCCCGGGGCTGGTGGCCTTGCACAGCCACTCTTATCCACTGAGACCCTGTGAATAAAAAGGCAACAGATCCAAAAAAAAAAAAAAAATCAGAGGCCAAGAAATGAATGAGGTTATGTCAGTGGAGTCCCTTGCCTTGGAACGGGACCGTGTGAGGAGAAGTCAAGCAGGTCTTGAAGTCACCCAAAGATTTGTGATTTTGCTGCTTGCTGTAGGAGAGCCTGTGCTGTTCCTGACTCCTGCATCCCCCAGAGAGAATGTTGGGTCTATAATTGTGTTTGACTTGCTGCCTAGAAGGAGTCTTTAAAATCAAGACATCCTGAAGAAGTGCCAGAGTCTTCCTTGGATTCTGGAGCTGCGTGCCCTCCGTCTCCGGTTCAGATCCTCCCCGGAGATGCTGACAGCAGCCTGTCTGCCCAGAACAAGGAGCAGGAACTTGCTGGGGATGAAGTAGTGGAGAAAGAAGATGCTGAGGTGGAAGGAGACGCCTCTGCAGCTGAGGAGCTGCCTCAGTCTGAGGGGGAAGGGAGCCCAGCAGGGCCGGACGTGCCCGGCTCTCCGGCTGTGCAAGGGGCTGAGGCAGATCAGCTGGCCACTGCTGACACCCTGTCCTGGGGAGAAAAGGGACTGGATGAAGAGAAGGAAGAAGCAGCAGCTGATTCAGAGTCAGAGGACAGGCTGGATGATGGCAAAGTAAGAGACCTACCTGCCTGTGTGGTTTTGGTGTTGGCTGTTCCCGTCGTCTCAGGCCCTGACTCAGGAAAGCTCTTGGAGTGCTGTCTGGTTTTCTGTGAAGCCAGTCCAAGTGCTTTCCGGCTCAGCAGGGCAGTCATTCCTGGGGGGGCATGAGTGCTCTGAATTCCCAGGTGGGCATCTCCAGGGCTGAGCTGGGCAGCCGTTCCCTCCTGCACTCCCCAAGTGCTGCCCAAAGCCACCGACGGGCAAAGCCCTCGACCGCGCCGCGCGTTTTGAGTCTGGGAGGAGGAGGAGAAGGAGGGGCAGCCTCAGCTTCCAGTGCTGCTGTCTGTGCTGGGCCAGCAGGGCTGATAACGGAGCTCAGGCCGAGCCCAGCTGTCCGTGCTGCTTTGTTTCTCTCCTGTTGTTTCTCTCAGCTTGCTCAGAGCTGGGGCAGGCGTGTGAGGAGCCGTGAGGTTGGACTGGGGAAGGACGGAGCCTCGGGGCTGGTTCTGGAGCTCTCGAGCACAGAACCTTGCAGTCCTCCCAGTCTGGGAGGAGAACTGGCCACGCTGCAGGAGAAGGGCTGCCCGTGGCCTGGCCCCTCAGCTGGGCTGCCAGACACGCGCTGCCCGCTCGCGTTCACACTCCGGAGCAGAATCCGAGCCAGAATTCGGCATCTGATGAAGGATCTCTCTCCAATCTGGCTGCCTTCCTGCTGATTTTGATGATTTCTCATGTTCACTGATGCGTTAATGTCTGTAAGAAATGATAAAGTACAAAACCCAGCCTGGAAAAACACGCTCTGTCCTCAGGAGCTGAGGGTGTTGCTTTCCCCAACTCGTCTGTGTGCTTTGAGCACCTGAGCTGTTGTGCTGAGGTCAGCAGGGCCACAGGCTGTTCTCCTCCAGCAGTTCCCTGCAGCTGCAAATGCCTGGCAATGCAGCGGGAAATGCAGCAGCCCTCGCTGCACTTAGGCACAGCAAAATGGAATTTTAAAGTGCTTTTATGGCTCCAGAGCTGTTCTGTGTGGTGGGCTGGGAGCTCTGAGGGCTGCAGAGATCCTTGCAGATGGAGAAGGAAGCAAGTGCCTTTTATCAGGGCTATTTGAAGAGCTCTTCTTTGCCCTCCCCTCCTGTCTCCTGCCCTCCTGTGAAGTGGTGTTTCGTGCTTGTCTCGTGGGTCACACATCCTTGCTGTCTTCCCCACGATGTTCAGCCACCTTTCCTTCCCTGAGAGAGGCCAGACGTGTGTTGCCAGTAGCAGTTGCCACGCTGGGAGTGCCCAGGTGAAGCTGCAGGGGTGGCACAGGCTGTAAATGTGTTTTTCCTCTCAGCTTTCGAAGGCATCCGGGGTGAGTGGCTGTGAGCAGGACTTGCCCGTCTCCAGGTGCTCCGACCACGAGGAGGTTCAGCCTGTGGTGAGTCACCAGAAGCTCCTTTTTCCTTGGGTGGGGGCCTTCAGGTTCCTCTGGGGATGGTGCAGTGCCCTCGCAGCTGTGTGTGGCACAGGCCAGCAGTGCCACCCTGCACCTCTCAGGTTGGGTCTGAGGTAATATCCCTGGAAAAAAAAGTAGGTCACGTAGAGCTGAGAGTGTGCTTGGATAATTGCAAAAAGGAAAATAATAAGCAACGTAGAAATTGTGCTTTGAGGGGCTCAGTGGCTTCTGCTGAGGGGGGCGTGTGTGTGGCTGGAGACCCCACTCTGGAGGGAGGGAGGGAGGGAGATGCCCACCAGCATCTCTTCATCTCCACGGGAAGCTGCCACTGCCATCTGCCAGTGGGAGCAGAGGCAGCCTGGCCAGCAAATGGCTGAGAATGTCATTATTTCCTGCCTTGGTACCAGCCTGTGCTGGCAAGGGGCTGGGCACGTGTGTGTGGGGGGCCCCAGGGGCTGCCGGGACAGGGGGGATTGTCTCCAGGGGTGAGCAGCTTGTGGGGGCTGCCTGGGAGGAGAGAAAGCCCAGGAAACGTGCAGCAGTATCACAAAGGGGAGCGGCAGAGGCTGCGGGAGATGAAGGCTCCCTGTGCCACCTTTGCCCGCTGGGGGTGGTGGCAGTGCCCTCCCGGTGTGGCACCAACGTCCCTCGATCCCCCGGGGAAGGGAAGCGCTGCTGAGCTGCTGGCAGTGGGGTGTGAGCGGCGATTCTGAGCTGGCAGGGGATTTTGCTCTCAGGGTCTGTGGTTGCTCAGCAGAGCCTGATCCTTTGTGCTTTCTTTTGCAGGTGTTGGGCCTCAAGAGCCAGCTTTCTGAGGAGCTGCTGCATGTGGGGACTGTGTCTGCTGGTGGGGACAGCCCCCAGTGCGAGGTCAGTGCAGTGTGAGGGGCCCGTGAACAGGCAGCTGCGCTGCTGTGCTGCGAGGCTGTCAGTGCAGGCTTTGCAGAGCTGAGCAGGGGTTGGTGTGTGAGGCGTCAGGGGTCACAGCAGCAGCACCAGCAGTGCTTTTTGTCTGCAGAGGGCAGGTGCAGGTGGCTGCACAGAGAGCATAAACCCTGAGCAGAGGTGGCTGGAGGGGTGTACACAGGCAGGCTCCCCCGGCTGCTTTCCCTGCCCCGATAGGGGAGACAATAAATGGCTTTCCTGGGGAATGGAAGAAGTAGAGTCTATTTTCCTTTCTTCTTTTGTGGGTATATTTGTCCTTTTCTTTCTCTTAAGCAGATGGGAAGGATTTGTGTGGCAGAACGTGATAGAATCAATGGGAAGAAAAGGAGGTTAACTCCCTCTGACAGATTTTGGTAGAGGGAAGCTTATTTTTAAGCATTTGGTTGTCTTTCCTGCTTTAATGTAGGGGGGAACAGGGGCTCCTTTCAGTGAATCTGTGGCACATGGATTGTACAACGCCCGTGTCAGCCTGGGATGCAGCTCTGCCTGAAGATTGCTGTGCATCTCTGCTTTACCCTTGTCTTCTCAGCATGGTTCTGGGTTGGTTTGCTCAGCCCCAGGTTCCTCTGGAGCCCTCCTGCTCCATCCCTGTGCTGGTTGCAGGCCGGGTCCAGGATCCAGCTGGGGTTGCTCAGCCTTGCCCTGCTTGTGAGTGGATCAGCTGCTCTGGAGGAGAGACCCCGAGTGGCAAAGTCCCCACCTGTCCAGCAGAGAGGAGCAATGCTGTTTGCAAGGTTGTGTCTGGAGAATACACCTGTCCTCTTGTGCCTAATAATGAGCATAATCAGATGTGAAGGGAAAACAAAACATATGCCTGCTGTGCTCCCCCTCTCCCTCCCCGCAGAGCAGGCACTGTGCATGCAAATGCTGCTTGGAGCAGCCACGTTTGGGTTTATTACAGCCCTGTCTGGGGAGAGCTGGGTGTGAAATGGTGCTCCCTGCAGAACTGCAGCTGCTCTTTTGTGTCTGTGCACAGAGGCTCGGCTCAGGGTTGTAGGAATGTGCCTGCTTCCAAGCGAGGAGCTTGCCTTGCTTTGAATATATTGGCAAAATATTCTGTTGTTCAAAAAAAAAAAAAAAAAAGAAATAAAAGACGCCTCTGGCAGCTCTGTGAGCACAGAGTTTGGGAGGGTTTTGCTGGTGTGTGGTGGCTGCAGGGGTGTGCTGGACCTGGGAGAGGGGAGGCTGCTCCAGGGATTGGAAGTGCAAGATGCAGAACTGTGGAATCATGGATGATTTTTGTGGGTTCCAATTCAGGGTATTCTAAGTCCAACTCCTGGCCCTGCACAGACACCCCAAAGTGTCCCCCTGTGCTTGGGAGAGCTGTCCAAATGCTGCTGGAGCTGTGACTGTTCCCTGGGGAGCCTGGGCAGTGCCCGAGCCTCGGGGAAAAGGCAAAGCTGTCCCAGGTGCTCAGTGCTGGCACCTTGCAGCGCGATCTGAGCTGGTGGGAGACCCTCCCTTGGGACCTGGGCTCTGCAGAGGGAGGAGATGGCCCATGGTCTGTCACCCCTGCGTTCACACAGCTGGTTCCGTGTCTTGAGCGTGCAAAGTGTCCTCCGGGGAGGCAGCTGGGCAGAAAACAGAGCTGCCTGGGGTTCTGGGGACGCTGGGGCAGCAGGAGGGGCAAGGATCTGACAGTTCCACAGACAAGGCTTAAAATCTGCCCTCGTTCCCTGCAGATGGGGGCTGCCTCCCCTTTCCAAAGGTGCCCAGAGGTTGCTGCAGCCCTGAGGATTGCTGGTTCCTGGGGAGGGCCTGCCCTGCTGGGCAGAGAGCTCCGAGGAGTTACCCTGTGAGCAGTTACCCTCTTTCCAAGATGAGCTCCTTGCCCATTTGGCTCCTTCCCGTTCCCAGGCAGAGGTGACAGAGCCCGTTTGGAGCGAGGAAGCATTTGCTGAGCTCCTGGGTTCTGGGGAATTGGAGCCATTACTTACAGGGGCAGGAGGGGGCTGGGGGGCTCTGCCCAGGCTGATGTGATGGAAGGTGACAGCGCAGGCAGGGAATCCTTCTGCTGTTTGCTCTGCTGAACATTTGCATAAATTACTGCGGGTTTCATTCCGTGTTGTTTTGGTCCCGCATGGCCGGGGCTGAGCTCACCTGCTGGGGTCCCCAAAAATTTATGAATGGGCCCTCCCTGCAGGGCTGACAGGTGAGGAGGGAAGTCCTTGCCCTCCTCAGGTGTCCCTGCTGCAGGGACAGAGGGATCTGGGAGCTGGCAGGTGGTGACTATTTCGCATTCAAATATTTTTCTGTTCGTATTTCAAGTATTTACTGTGCCATAAATGAGCCAAGTGAATGCTCAGTGTGCTGCCAAGGGGGCTGCATTCCCTGGCAGCACCCACCCTGATGTGTCCTGGAGTCAGAAATCCCTGGAGTGCTGACCCTGTGTGCAGCCCATCACAGCCTGCCCTAGAACCAGGGCGGGAGGCAGGGCTGAGTCCTGGTGTGAGTTTTGGTCCCAGGCAATGCATCCTTTGCTTGGTTGCCACAGCACTTTGTGTGTGTGTGTGTGTGATATTTAGCCCTTAGGAGATTTCTCTCCTGTGCTTTCCAGGGAGTTGGGATTGTAAAATGACCTTGAGGAAAGAGAAGCCAAACCTGTGTCCCAAGTTCTTAGTGCTGGCAGGGAGTTCATCTTCTGTCCTGAGAAAGCTGAGCTCCCAGGCCTCCCCTTGAGCTTCTGGAAGGATTCCTGGGATGCTTGGAGACCCTTGAATACCCTCAGGAGGGGAGCCTGGCACAGCCAGCGTTCTGAAACAGCCTGTGGGTGCCATGTGGTCCAGCTGATCCCATGGACCTTCTGCAGAGCTCCAGTCAGGTCTTTGATGGTGAAGGAGCCACAAACTCCCCCTGTTTGCTTTCACCTGCAGGCCCAGGAGCTGGGAGAAGAGGACAAAGACCAAAGCAAAGCCAGTGTGGGGGAAGAGCAAAGCAAAAGAACAGAAGCTGCTGAGAGGTATGGAACAAACAGAGCCCCGAGGGGGTCTGGGGGCAGCTCCAGCTCCTGCTGCCCTCCCTGTCTTGCCCTCCCTGCTGTGCCCCGTGCAACACCCCCAGCTGCTGCAGCCTCTCACAGAGCCTTTCCCACTGAACCTCTGGCTTCTCCTGCTGCCTCCTCAGCCCCGTCTCAGCTTCAGCTCATGGCTGGGTGGGCAGGGAAAGTGCCTGTCCCTCCTTTCCCTGGGGCTGCCCCAGCTGTGGCTCTGGCCTCTGCCTCCCTCACAGCTCCCGCTGCTCTTGCCAGGATGCTCTGAGCCTGGAAATGCTCTGTGCTGGGCCCTGGGCTGTTACACAGGGAGGATGTGGCCCCTGGCCATTGCCTGGTGACAGCCTTGCTGGTCCTGCTGGGCTGAGCCTGTAGCTAAAGGCTCCCGGGGTGTCTGCTCCTGGTGCCAGGAGAGTGCAGCTGTGATGGGAGCAGTTCTCTTCCTTCCACCTTGACCAGGTGCATGAAGCTGTTTTATATCCTGCTCTGTGGACAGATCACCAGCTGCTATCCCAAGAGGAATGCTGGCTTCCAGATCCCAGCTACCACCAGGACTGGGCTGTCTGGGGGAGCTTCAGCCTGTTTGTGGGGGTTTGTTTGGAGCAGTTGGAATGCTGTTCTGAGCAGGGAGCTCTGTGCTCCCTCGAGCTCCTCCTCCTCGGAGAGCCCCAGCCTGGCATTTACAGACGAGTTGTGTCAAAGCTCTTGGCCTCCAAACAGAGTTACACGTTCTCCAGGGCGCTGGGAACCAAGGAGCTGCTGCCTGTGCCAGGAAAATTCCTGAGCAGGAGCTGCAGTCCATCTTAATGACAGGCTTTGTGGGATTTGCAGCCTTGTTCTTGGAGGAGCTGCTCGTGTGGGGGTCTCTAAAAACGTGTTCTGCCCGCAGGAATTGTCTCCTTATCTCTCGGTTCCTGCTTCCCAGCTGAGCATCCTCCCTTTGTCTCTCTGCCTGTGAAGCTGCTCGTGCTTGCCTTGTCTCTCCTCTGTGTGCTTCTGAGATGAAGTAGGACTGTAGATACAAACATGCCTGCCAACACTTCCATCTGTAGTTTGGGCAGCAGTGTGAGCGTGGCTGGCAGGGCTGGCGCACCTTGGGGACATTCTCCAAGGGCCTGGAAAGGGCAGGATAACCCAGGAAAGGGATGCAGCGCTTTGAGGCTGATACCCATTACAGCCTCAGCTGCCTGTGAGCGTGACGTGGGACGGTGGGAAGGGTGTGCAGCTTCCCTGGGGCTTTGGCAGCCCCGTGCTGGGCAGGCAGGTCCTGTTGGCAGGCATGGCTTGGTGCCCACTTGTGTCACCTGCACGTCCTTGTCCACCTGCAGCAGCAGCCCCTTGCCTCTGAGCTGAGCTGATCTGATCTTCTGTCCCCTCTTTGGTGCTGCCAAGTGAGAGGGACCCCAGTGCTTGTGAGACACCAGTGGAGCGTTTCGGGTTAGACCATCCCCACGGGGCGGAGGCTGCGGAGCCAGAGGAGGGAGCCCTGGATAGCCTGGTGGATCCCGAGGAGCTTCCTGCCCCACAGGACGTGTAAGGGCTTCGTGCCAGTCGCTGGTGGTGTGACTGTGACAGCTTCTGTGTCCTTCTGTCCCTCGGTGGCGTGCGGGCAGCTCCGTGTGCACATCCCAGCAGCTGCTCCCCTGCCAGAGTGCCAAGTGAGCAGCCTGTGCTGGGCAGGGCCAGAGCAGCAGCAGCAGCTCAGCCCTGGGGCTCTGTGGGATGAGGGAGAGCTGTTTGCTTTGTCTTGGGGAAAGCCTTCCCCGTGCCGGTGTCGCTGCCGGCGCTGTGAGTGTTCACCCTCCCCAGGGAACAGTTCCACACAGAACTTGCTCAGTGATGCTGAGCTGGGGGAGGAGACCAAAATCCCATCAACTCACCCCGTTTTGCAGCCACTGGGCACTTTGGTGGCATTGGGATGATGAGGTCAGGGCTCAGCTCGTGCCCAAGCTGCCGTTCTGTGCTGCTCCACGGGTGGAGTTTGTGGATTCCTACCTGCAGCTCCCTGAGCCAGAGGATCTCAGTGGATGTGTGAGCTGCTGACTTTGCATTCCCTGTCAAATGACACATCAGCAGATGCAGCTGGAAAAATTAGGCAGCGTGTCCCTGGGGACAGGGTGGTGATGGTGCCTTGGATTTTAACTCATATTTCCCAATCCCTGCAGTGTGTGTGCTGGCTGGGTCTCCTCCTGAGCAAAAACTGGGGCAAAAGGAACAACAACCTGATAACCAGGTGGAAGTGTCTGGATTGCTCTGCAGAGCAGCCTGATAAAGGACAGCTGCTGCAGGTGGTGTTATGGGGGGGCACCAGTGAAGGGGGATTGCTCCAGAACCCCACTACTTTCCTGTCTTGCTCTTTTTGCTAATGGCTGCAGAAATGACCTTTTCTCTCCTGACTCGAGGCTGAATAACTGGGGCTGTTATTTCCCTGATTCCTGGCAGAAGTCCCTCTGCCTTGCACTGCCAGTCTCACAGCATGGTGAGACCTTCCTGCTCCAGCTTCACTAGCAAGGAACAAAAATCTTTCTTCCTAGACTAATCTCAATTTTCCCTTCCTTCTCTTTCAGCTTTTCTCAGACCTTATAATTTTGCTGCTGTCTGAAAAAAAACTCCAAAAAAACCCAACTTAATTGGAACCAGATTGGGTTTGAATTTTTGGAGTACTGAGGGCTTTCTGTTGCCTGCAGCTGGCAAATTCCCAGCACACTTTAGGTTGCAATTGCAGAAAAATACCTGGTCCACGAGAAGCACCAATCCCTGGGCTGGGAGCAGGTACTGATGGCATCTGCTCCTGTGCCTGGCAGCCTGGCCAGGGCTTTTCATCAAGTGAGATATTATTTCCCTCACAAGGTGAGCTCTGGTGGGCCAAAATCTGAGTTACCTAGGCCTGGAGTGCAGCTAAGGCTGGGTTTAATTTGTCATTTGGAGATTCTCTGGGAGTCACTGAGAGGATCCACCTGAGGTCAGCAGTGAAGCTTTTGGAGTAGGTGGCTCTGAGAATTCTGGTTTGGAGTTGACGCCCTGTGGAGGAGGTTCCTGTTCCTTTTGTGCTGCTCTGTTTTCTGTCACCTTTTTGCCAAAGGAGCTTTTTCTCTTTGGTAGGCACCCTGAGAAGGAAATTGAGCAGTCCTTGGACCAGCCTAATGATGAATCCCTGGAGGAAATAGTCAAGGAGGTGGAGGCAGAGCTGGAGCAAGAGGAAATACATTTATTTCAAGCAAAGGAGGAGAAAATTCAGCAATTCCAGAAGGAGATGGAGGAGGAGGAGGAAGAAGCTGAAAAGCTTCATCAGCAGAAAGAAAAACCCCTCAGGTGCTTTCCTTTTTTATTCCACCTCCTCCAAACCTTTCCAAGGTGGGATTTCATTGCTGCTGGCCACAGACTGGTGCTGTTGTAGCCACCAGCTGGGAAATGGTGCTGCTTTGCAGAGCTGGGGGAGGGAGCAACATCAGGGCTCTCGGGGAGGAGGAGGAAGGACAGTCTGAGACACAGACAGTCCCGTGTGTGAGGATCTGCAAACCCCAGGGGGGACAGTGCCCCTCTGGCAGCCCAGGAAAGGGCTCTCCCAGCCTGGCAGGAGAGGGTCCTGCAAGGTGAGCTCTGATCCCACACACACACGGAGCTTTTGGAGCTCTGAACCCGTCAGTTGTGGTGAACCTGGGAGGAGCTTCAGTGCTTGGAGCTCTCCCACCTGGCAGATGTTCAAATCCTGGGCTAAACGGTGGTAGCAGGACTGGGAATGGGAGCACTGGAGGAGATGAGGTTACCCCAGAGATGAGGTTACCCCAGAGGAGCTGTCTGGAGCTCTGATAGTGGATGTTTTACTGAGGGACTTCCAGACAAGGCTTCTAGGGCAGGGATGGCTGTGGGAAACCACAGAGGGGTGGAACAGCACTGGGAGCTGTGTCCTTTCCCTGGGGGAATTTTTCTCTTGAGGCTTCTGTATTATCTCGCTGGACTTGATGCTTATGTTGTGAGCAGCCAGAAACAGCATCTTGACATGAAACATCGTGGGGATGCAGTCTGGGTGTGAAGGAAGAGGCAGAAATGGCACCTGAAGGGAAACAGAAAAGTGTATAATACAGAAACACGGAGCCTCCAGATGTGCTAAGGCATCCAGGCACCTTACCTGGGAGCCTGCATCCATTTAATGAGAGTTGATTTCACTTACATGCTAAAACAAACAAACAAAAAAAGCCCAAGAGAAGTGTAAACTGATGATATAGCAAGTTTTAAACCCACACTGCTCAGGTTTGATGCTGGGGCTGCCTCTCCTGCACCTGCAGCAGATCCTGCAGGTGTGGGGGGGAAATGAGTGTGTCACCACAGATCCCCAGGTGAGCTGAGGCCCTTGGAGAGGTGGCTGGGAGATACTGAAGCCTCCTGAACCTATTTTCTTCCTTTTTATTTTCTGTCTCCAGCACTCCAGAAGAAGATTTGGCAAAATCTGAAGAGGAAGAGCTGCTTGTCAGAGAGGAAAAAGCCCAGAGACTGGAAAAGCTGCGAGCCCAAATCTCCTCAGAGATGGAGGCCGAGGAGGAGAGGATGAGGTGAGAAGTTCTGCTGCCATCCCTGGGGCTCTGAGCTGCTGGTTTGGGAGGGAAGGGTCAGGGACATCCCCAGCAGCTGCTCTGGGGGAGCTCCTGAGCTCCCAGCCCCGACTGCCCAGTGCTGGATTTCTGTGCTCTTGTTCCAAACCGTCCAGGGCAGAGCAGGAGGCCAGGCTGCAGAAGCTGAGGGAAGAGTGGGAATCCCAGCAGCTGGTGGAGAGGGAGAGCCTGGAGAGGAAGCAGCAGCTTGCCTTGGAGGAAATGAAGCTGGCGATGGAGGAAGCCCGGCAGAAGGAGATGAGTGAGCTGGAACAAGAGAAGGAGCAGTTCCTGAGCGAGCTCAGGGAGAGGCTGGACAGGGAGAAGGAGAAGGTGAGATCTTTATTTCCGTGCAGGACTGGCCTCGAGCCCTTCCTGCTCACCTGGCTGGCGTGGCAGGGCAAAGCGTGGCGATTAACTCACCTGCAGTGCTTTGGGGACCCCACGCAGAGCACAGGGGAAGGTGCCAGCTGGGCTGTTGGAGGCACCTGGAGGTGGGCAGGAGAACTCCACCAGTTGTCAGTGCAGTGGTGATTAACTTAAAATTGTTTCAATGGCCACTCTGCATCTGAAGACAAGATAAGGATCACGGTGTGTCTGCTGGAGCTGAGCTCTGTTATCAGATCAGAACCGGGCTGAGCCACTTTATCAGCTCCCAGCAGCTCTTTGGCTGCTGCTTTAGTCCTGCAGGGACCCGGGGAGCCCTGGAGTGGGGCAGTTTCCAGTCCCTCCAGCACAGCACGGCAGGGATCCATCGAGATCCCTTGGGAGGGAAAGCACAGGGAGGGTAAAGGCGCCTTGTAGTGATCCCGTTCGGAAGCTGGGGTTACCACTGTGCTTTTTGGTGCTTTTGGATAGAATTTAACTGCAAATGCATCTTGTCCCCACGCACAGAGGTTTCCCAGCACTGTTTTGCTCATGTTTCCACAGGCAGCAGAGGAGCTGCAGGAACATTTTGCCAGTGAACTCCAGCAGCTGAAGTCTGCAGCAGAGGAGAAGCACCATGAGGTGAGGATGGTGTCCTTAGAAGGTAAATTGTTGATTTTT
>WEKY01012191.1:114305-124381 GCA_013390045.1 Picathartes gymnocephalus
TTTTTTTTTTTTTTTCCCCCCCCTCATGCTGTCACCAAAGGTGGCCGGGGAGGGTGGCATTAATTTATTTTGCCCTCCCTGGCTGTGGTTCTGGTCTGGCTCAGTGTCTGGCCGTGCTCCAGGCAGGGCGTGGCGAGGCTGTGCCATGCTCTGTCGAGGGCATGGAATGAATCCTGTGGAAAGGGCTGACCAGTCTCTGCGGGTGGCTTTCCTGGCAGGTCATTTCCAGTCTGCAGGCCCAGCTGGCAGAGGCACAGAGCAGCCAGGAGGCCCAGCTGCGTGAGGAGCTGCAGAGAGCAGGCCAGGAAGTGCAGCACAAAGCCCGGCGGGTGAAGGAGTACGAGCGGGAGGTGAGTGCTGGTTTGGCACTGAAGGTTCTTCACGCTCTCCCCTCAGATGTGGGGTGAGCTCCGAGTGCCCACATCCCTGCCCGGGGTGCCAGTGGTGCCTCAGGGGGCAGGACGTCCCTCAGCACCTCGCCTGACCGTGGTGAAGGCTTTGTGCTCCCCAGGACACAATCCCTGATCCCGCTCTGGAATCGGCCTCAGGCGGGAGGCTGATTTTTTGGGAGGCTGCTCGGGTGCAGCGCTGCAATTCAGGGAAACCTCTATCCCTGCAGCTCAGCGAGCTGATGAGCGACAAACGCCGGGAAGTGGAAAAGGAGCACGAGAGGAGGATGGAGAGGATGAGAGAGGAGCACCGGGAGGCGCTGGCGCGGATCCAGGAGCAGTACCAGGAGCAGGTACTCCCTGCCATGGGCTGGCTTTCCAGCGAGCCCCCAGTGCCTGTGGGGCCGTGCTGGAGGGCTCCGTGCCTCACAGAGGGGTTTGCCTGTCTCCCCGGCCCGGGCAGGAGCGCAGGCAGAGGGCAGAGCTGCTGGAGGGGCTGCGCAGCGAGGCCGCGCGGCTGCGGCAGCTCCACGACGCCGATGTGAAGGGGCTGCAGGCGGAGCTGGAGGGGAGGCTGAGTGCCCTGCAGCACAGGCACAGGGAGAAGGTGAGCAGCAGGCTCTGCCTCTGGCCCTCGGCACTCCTGAGGGCTGGCCTGGAGCCTGCACACCTTTGATGCCTGGTCAGTGTGAGCTGGAGCAGAGGGCGGGCAGAATGAGAGGAATAAAGCAGGGATTGATGGCAAGGCCTTCCAAGGGCACAGCCTGGCAATGCCAGAGCCCGGCTGCAGCCCTGCCGGGATGGGCCTCGAGATGGGCACAGAAAAGGGGCCTGGGCACGGGGTTTCACACTTGGAGAAGTTCTGCTCCATTGGCATCTGGAGCTGAACTGTCCAATTAAGAACTTCCAATGATGGAGTTCCATCCTCCTTGCTTGGCTTCCTCTTTTTGACGTTGTTGGTGCTTTTGGGGCTGAGGTTGGGAAGGATTGTCCTGGAATGTTGGGCTGGAGAGAATTGTGTCTAACTGCCCTGTGAAGAGAATTCAGTAACACTTAATATGACACTAAGACCTACACACTAAAGCAGAACAGAAAAAAACTTAGTGCATCACCTTGTCCCCCTGCCACCCTGCACAGCCCAGGGTGATGGACACAAGTGGCAGTTCACGCTTCCCAGTTTGTTTTCCTGGTGAGGGAGGAGCTCGTAGCATTCTCTTGAACTCAGCAGTCTCTGTGCAGGAAAGGAAGCTCCAGGATTCAGAGAACGAGCTTGAAATCCGCATGAAAAACATCCAAGCCAGATCAGAGCATCTCCTCAGCCAGGTGAGTCGGCCTGTTGGGCTCACAGAGCTTCCCTAACCTGTGCCAGTCCTTTGGCTGCTTCCCCATGGGGAACTGTTCAGAAAAGCTCAGCCAGGGCTTCTGCTGCCATCCCACTTAGAGGTAGAACTTCATCAGCAGTCAGAGCAGGGCTAAGCATTGCTGCTGCTGGTGTTTGCAGTGAAAGTCCGAGCTCTGGGTTTGCTCAGGGGCTGCGAGAGGGGCCATAAAGCAAATCTGGCAGCATCTCCTTGTGTGTTTTGGAATGGTCTTAAGTCTCAGGCCTGAGCTCTGTGCCTGAGGTGCTGCTCAGCATCAGCAGTGCCCTGGCCCTGAGGCTCCCCTGTCTTCTCCCCGGCACAGGAGGAGTCCCTGCGAAGGAGGAGGCAGCTGCTGCTGGATGAGGACGGACGGATGCAGCTCCAGAGAGATGTAGGAACACCTGGGCTCTGGAGAGGGGCTGTGCTGCTCTGGGGCTGAGGGGCAGCACCTTAGAACTTTAGGAAAACAAAGTGCTGGGAGGTGGATTAATCCTGAGCTCCCCAAGGAGAAGAGCCAGTGCTGTTCTCCCGGGGTTGGGGTGTGGTTGTGCAGCTCTGGCACCCCTGTGAGCTGTGTGCCCCTTATTTCGCTCTCGGGGAAATGACTGTGGTTTTCTTCTGGTTCTGGTTTTCTTCTAGGAAGCTGCTTTAGCCTCTCAGCTGCGCCTGGAGGAGAGCAGGAAGGAGCATTCCAGCCTGCTGGAGTCCGTCCGGCAGCTGCGGAAGAGCCTGGAGGAGCTGCAGGACCAGAAGGCTGAGCTGGAGGCCCAGGTGGACTTGCTGCAGAGCCGGAGCCAGAGGCTGCAGAAACGCATCAGGTGTGTGTGGAAAAGTTCCTCTGATACGGAGGAAATCTGCCCTGTGCCCCTGACAGACCTCTGTAACCCTCACCTGGGCCTCTCCCTGAGCTCTGTGTTGGGCCGTGTTCCTTCAGAATCCTCAGGTTCCCATCGAGGGCACAGAGCTGGCTGGGGGCTGGTTCCAGATTTGTTATTAACTCAGGGTGTGAATTTGCTCCTTCAGCTCTGCATGGCAGGCTCGTTTGTCTCTCCACTCCTGCCCTGGGAGGTTGGTGAGGTGCTGTGAGAGGGGCACTGGAATGCACAGAGGTTTTCCTGAGCTGCTGGGGAAGGGTGGGAAGCAGTTTCCCTGCCCAGCCAGGGCTTGCACTTGGGGTGACACCACAGACCCAGCGCTGGTGTTGTCTTGCACACCTGTGGCCCTTTCCCTGCTGGAATCTGGAGGTCACTCTGGCTGAGCAAGTGCCTCTGCTGTTGCTTTTCCCTGTGGCAGTGAGCTGGAGGAAGCAATCAGGAGCAAGCAGGAGGCTCTGAAAGAACTGGAGGCAGAAGAAAGCGTGGAATCTCCGAGAAAGAAAGCTGAGCTCCGTGTTGAAGACCTGAGAGAGACTCCTCAAGCTGTGAGTAAAGCAGCCTGTGAAGGTGTTTGCCCTGTGAGATCTGAGGCTGAAACTCCCTTGAAAATCCCAGCATTTGTTCCTTCTGTGTGAAATCATTTGAGATGCAGAGATGGATTTCTCTTTGCTGGTGTGTTCAGTAGTATTTGCAGATGTCTGTCTATTATTAGTGGGTGGAGAGGAGCGTGGGATACTCAAATCAAGAGCAGGGCTTGTGTTGGGATAGAAATGTCTTTATTACCTTCAAAAGTCACATCAAGAACACCCCTGGTGCTGTATTTGTGTCTGGGCACTGCCACAGTGATGTCATTCCAAGCTTTTGCTCCTCACTGGATTCTTAGGCTGTTTCCCCCAGACATACTTCTTAGTTTTTGCAATGTGTCACCTTCTCAGCATTCATCCAGAGAGCCTTCCCCAGCCCCTCAGAGCCCTGAGGAAAACGACCTCCAGTTTGACCGGTGAGTATCCACTCGCCAGGAAAACTTCCTGCGTGCTTTTCCACGCTGAGGTTTGGCTTTGCACAGCAGGCACTGCCCACCCGTTTTCGGGGGTGCTGTGTGAGGTGTGCAGCAGCCAGGACAGCCCTGCCTGTTCCCTGCAGCGTCAGGAGCTACATCTCCATGGAAGGGCAGTCCCTGAGGAGCGCCAAGGAGTTCCTGCTGCGCCAGACGCGCTCGCTGCGGCGGCGGCGCTCGGCGCTGAGGGCGGCCAGGCTGCAGTGGCACCAGGAGCTGTGCAGGGCCCAGGAGGCCGTGCAGGATCCTGACAGCTCCCAGCTCCTGCAGGGAATGCGCCAGAACCTGGAGGAGGTGAGCCCTGGGTGTGCTGCCCGTGCTGGGTGTCACCGACCGTCCCGCAGCCCTGGCATCAACTCCTGGCTCCGCAGCTGTTGGTCCTGGTGGGGTGGGGTTGGTGGGGTGGGGCTGGTGACCCTCTTGGGTGTGGGTTTGGAGGTGAAACCTCCTTTTCCTTGGGCTGAACCTGCTTTGAGCCACGTGCTCTGCTCGCTGCACACACCCCTCCCCACGCTCTGGAGGGCTTGGGAGCGATTTCACTCCAGCAGCACTTCCTGAGCAGAAGGAGATAAAAGTCACCCCAGCTGCTAATGTGGATTATTTCCTGTCATTCCTGTTTAATTTCCCTCCTCGTCTTGGCTGTTGGTCTGTGCAGGAGGCAAAGGAGTTGGACAAGATGAAGTCGGCCATGCAGAAAGGACAGGCGCTGCTGAAGAAGAAGGAGGAGAAGCTCAGCCAGCTGGAGTCCTCGCTGCTGGAGGAGGTAAATTCCAGCATCCCTGCCCAGAGATCTTGGCCTCCTCCCCCAGGCTGCGGGCTGCCAGGGTCTCGTGGTCCCTGTCAGGGCTGTTCAGCTGGTGGCCAAAGGCTGGTGTTTGCCAGCAGAGCTGGATTTTGGAACCACTTCCAGTGGGAGCACTGCTGAGTGCGTGGCTGCAGAAAGCAGCTTGGAAAAGCTGCGTGGTTTGAGCCTGGGGAAGACAAGGGCAGGTCACCTCACGTGAGCAGGGATGGAGCCTGCTCTCCTGACCAAGGCAAACCTTGGAATCTTTGAGACCTCGTGGCCTTGGGCAGGGCAGCACCAGCTGCAGGAGAACCTTTGATGGTCAAACTCTTGCCCTGGGCACAGAGAACCCAGCCCTGCAGGAGCGGTGAGGTTATTTACAGCACAGACCACGCTGGCTCCTGCTGGAAGGGCTGCTTCATGTGGCTGCTTGGGTTGGCCTCTTGCACTTGCAGAGCCAAAGCAGTCTCTGGACAGTCAGACTTTGCTGTCAGGGGCTGAAGACAAGTTTGCCTTCACTTGACCTGTGCCTGACTGCAGTCCAGCTCTGTAGACAGATTTCCAGTGGCTTTTGTGTTCCAGGGATGATGCAGCAGGTTTTAGTGGCATTGTTTTCCTCCCCCCGACCAGCTCTCAGATGAAGATACGCTGAAGAGTTCTGCGTGCAAGAAGGTGGTGACTTTTGATCTGAGCACCTCTGAGGACACAAGCAGCATGTCCAGTGGGCATCTGGGCCAGTCTAAATGTAAGTGCCCAACCTGTGGGGCTCAAGGCCTATTCTGCCTTTCCCTCTCACCTCTCTGACATCCCTGTTCTCATTTGTGCTCAGTTGTGTCCCAGGCAGGTCTGGGACTGCTGTGTGCACCACACCTGATTGCAAAAACTTGTTTCCTGCCTGTAGTGGCAGATAGAGGGATGGGATCTGTGAGTGAACCTGCCTTTTAAATCTCTGTGGTTTATAAAATCTCTCTGATTTCCCTCTGATCCTGCAGAGCTGTATTGCTCTTGTGCAGGAGTCTGGGCTTCCCCCTCCTTACTTCCATGGCAGGAGAGGCTGCTGCAGTTCCCTCTCTGCTGCTCGTGCTTCTCCTTGCTCTTTTGTTGCCTGTGACTGGAGCTGTGCTGGGGGAGGAAGGGCAGGAGGGTTGGGTTCCTTGCACAAAGGCTGCTCTCGTTAGGGCTTGTCCGTGATCCCTTTTTTCCCCCCTTTCTTCCTTCAGTTGACTTGGGAACAGATTTCTGGCCTGTCCTGCAGCAGGACAAGATCCAGCACCTGAGAGACTCTGTGCAGAGCATCACCAGTGAGCTGAACGGGGTCCTGGGGCTCCTGGACTCCCTGAGCCATCACCAGCCTTCCCTCCTCACCTCCACCCCCTGCCAGAGCATCCCTCTTCCCACATATCCCTCCCTGGGAGGCCTGCGGGGGAGCAGCTCCCTGGGGAACCCCCCCAGGGCCTCCCCCCTGGGCCAGTGGGCCTGGAGCAGAGGGCTCAGCTCTAATTACTCCATCTCAGGGCAGTCAGTGGACGACATGCTGGCAGAGAAATGGCACAGGTATTTCCCAGGTGAGTCTCCTGGCCTTATTCTACCTGCACCTTCTGATTTTGTCTCCTGTTCCTGGTGCTGGGCAGGGTGGGTGCACTGGTGCTGATGGGATAAGGGCTGAGAAGCTCATTCCAGAGCTGCAGCATGTGGCTGATCTGTCACCCAAGAAAGCAGCAGAAGAGGAGCCCCCTCCCAGTGGCACTTAGGGATCTCCATCTGTTCCCTTGGTGTCCTTGTAGGGACAGAAAATCCACCCAGGTATGTGGATTTTCTGGGGTCTGTATTTAATGTCTGTTTTCCAGGTGGGTTCTCATCACTCAGGGGGAATCCTGTGCCTCAGGACAACAAGCTGGGATATGTCCCTGCAGAGTAAGGCTCTTCTTCCTTGAGATGTTTCACTGTGCTGCTGTTGTTGCTCTGCAATGATTATTAGGTCACTTATAACAAGTAGATAACAATTTGATGATTACTGTGAACTGCATATTAAGGAGAAAAGTTAAACTGTCAGTATGTGTATTACAGGAGGTGGTTTTTTTCCTTCAGCAGCCCATCACTTTCCCATCTCTGGTATAATTCTTCTTTTTTCTCACTTATCCTCTCTCTCTCTCACTGCCACAGTGAACAAATCCGGCTCTTCCAGCATTCCAAGTTCAGCGAGGCAGAGAAGAGGAGCATTGAGGGGATGATTGAGAGCAACAAGAAATGGCTGCAAGGCTTCAAGAAGGATTCCAAAGCGTATCTTTTACCTGGGTCTGGTCTTTAATTGCATTCCTGCTTCCTGCAGAAGGTAGGAGGGGTGTGAAGTGAAGAACTGAGCACAATTTCGAGGCTTTGGCCTCTGTTTCAGTGCCTGGTTCTGCAGAGGAATGTGGTGTTCAGCAGTTGGAGCAGGAGTGACCTGTGTGCTGCTCTCCGAGCTCTGCTTGACTGAGGAGGATTCCCTTCCTTTCCCTGGTTGTGTTGTGATGCTCTCCAGTGATGCTGCTCTGCTGTAAAGCAGCAGTGGGAGCTGGGATTGTGAGGATTTAAAAATACAGACCAAATAGTGCAGAATGGAGGGTGGGGCAGGCAAAAATGGAGTCTGGCTTTGCAGGGCAGGTTCTGGTGCCCTGGATGGAGCCCTTGGGCTCCTTGCTGAGCAGCCTGGGAGGAGCTGGGCTCCCCACAGAGCTCTCTCCAGCTCTGTTTTGGGGAACATCCTAGCATGGGGCTGGATCTAGAGAGCAAGACCTGTGTGTGCTGTGAGCAGGGATGCTCCCAGGCTGCGTGGTCCCAGCCTGGTGCTGGGGCTGGGGCTGTCTCCTCAGTGTACACTGCTATTGGCAGCAAATCCCCGTGCTGTCCTGAGCATGGTGTGCCTCTGAATTCCCTAATCCCCCGTCTAATTCCATTTGACTGGGATGCAGCAGGCTAAATACAGCCTGCTGTGTGCACAGGGCTGGCTCAGTAGCTGGTACCTGTCCTGTCTCTGCTAATTCCTGCTGTAAGCCAGGCTTTTCCTTCACCCAGCTGCCAGCCCTCTCTCCCCACGGGCACAGAAGCCCCCAGGCAGCAGCCCCAGCCTCCTCCAGCTGGGACTGGATGAAAACAGAGAGATCAAGGTGTACCACTACTGAAAGGTGGGATTTTTCTCTGCAAGGGTGGTTGTGGGAGTGGGCTGTGCAGTCTTCCCGTGGTGGGGTGGGTTTCTGGTGATGCCCACCCAGGCACCTCCACTGTGTCTGTGTGCCACGTCCCTGAAACTGAGTGTTTTTGCAAGAGAGTGCAGAAAGGAGGAAGAGAACTTCCCAGGCGGATTCTTCTAATCCTGTAATGTGTCCAAATATACTTTATAGACTGTTTAATCCAGCTGTGACATATCAGGGCTTCAATAAATCAACATTTCCCTCATTAGTATTCCAGCGATGGCGAGGCAGAGCTGTGAATCACGGAGGACTTTGAGTAACTGGTCAAGGGGGAGGATGTGAATCCAGCTGAGGCTCTGCTGGAGGAAATGTGTCAGGAAATGAGCCTGCCCTGCTGCCCAGCAAATGCTTGGTGGCAGGTGGGCCCTGTCAGGTGGCCTCTGGCAGCAGAAAGGCTGCGGAGTCTGGGGATAAAATCAGGCAATGACACATTCTGGCTCTTGGGGAATGTTCTGCTTGTTTGGGGTGGGAGCAATAGGAACTGAGCCAAGAGTGGTAGAGCTGGGCAAGCCCTCCCTGCCCCTCTCAGGCCAGGCTGTCACAGATGTGCCGATGGCAGCAGGGCACGGGGAGGGTCTGCTGGTGCAGGCACTGCTCCGGAGCTCCTGGGACTGCTGAGACAGCCCCACCTGCCCTGGAGAGAGGGGTCCAGAGCCTGCCTCAGCAGCCGGCATCTCCTTCCGTGCACGGGGCTGGGGAGCCCCTGCCATAAATCCTGGAGCCCTGTCTGGCTGCTCCTGCAGCAGCTCCCCAGGGATCCCGGGAGAGTAGGGCTGTGGGAGGACTGGAGAGTGGCTGAGGAGTTGGGATGAGCAGCTCCTGCACCTGAGCTGTCAGACAGTGCCTCGTGGCGTCGCTCAGCAGGTGCTGTGATGTCCCTCTGGAAAGGCCACTTCCAGAGGGTGTCCCAGCCCACCGGGCAGCTTGGAATTGGGAGGGGTGTCCCTCTAGCCAGCAGGGAGGGGTCAGGCTTTCACAGGAACGTGGTATTTGCTTGTCTTTGTCAGTATTTCCTCCGAGCTGACTCTAAATATTTCATGCTTTAGAAAGCTGCCGAGCCACTCGCCCGTTCCGGCTGACGAGGACGCTGCACTTCAAGGGAGCCCATCTGTGAGAAACCATCTTCAAAGCCATTCTCCTGAGACAGCTGCTGGGAGGAGGCTGTGGAGCTGCTGCCCCACGCCCCTGGTGCTGTGTGAGCCCCTCGGGTGGGTGAGGGCGGGCAGTGGGGGGAGGCAGAGCTCCCCTGCTCTGCTCCCTGGGTGCCGTGTGCTGGCACACACCGTGAGCCTGGCACGGGGATGTTTACATGCAAATAGAAATATATTTTTGATGAACGTCCTTTTAAAACTCTCAAGAATGTATGTATTTTTATTTTTTTGTTTTCCTTGCTGTTTTTTCTTAGAATTTTTGTAATGACTCAACCAGCCTTATTCCTTCCTAGGAAAGGGGGGATCAAAGCACGGGTATCCCATCTGCTGTTGGATTGCACAAGCCCCTTCCTGTAGGGATTTTGCTTTTAGTTTCCTGGATGTTAGGAGGACACAGGCAGTCCTTCCAGCCAGGGGTTTTAGAAGGGACCCCACAGCTGTGGCTTGCTGTGGCCAAAGCCATGTCACCGAGTCCATTCTGTGTTTTGGGAGAAGCAGGGCTTAGTGGTGCAGAGAAATGCCCTTTTTTTAAAAATAATAACTTTGTTTTAAATGTGCTTCTTTTTCCTGTTAAGATCTGGGGTAGCAGCTGTATCTGGTTTTGTATAAATTAAATCAACATGAGCCTGTTTTGTATGTTGGTGGTGGATGTCACTCTGTTTTGTTGTAGCTGGATATCCAGCTGTACTTACCTCTCACATCTCCCCTTGCTTGTCTCTGGGCTCTCTCATGTTTTGTCTTGTCAAGGTCATTTCTGGCAGTTCCCAAGACCGCTTAAGCTCTCTATGGCTTTGTTGCCATTATCCTTTTAAATATCTGGACAGGGTAGCAAATGCAGAGGCAGAGAGAGGGCTGAAAACCAAAACTACAAAACGAAAACAAAGCGTTGCTCTGGCAGCTGGGGATCTGTTAAAAACCTCTCGCTGTAGATTGGCTGTGGTTGCTGATTTCCCAGGGGTTTGGGAGCAGCCAGGAATTGCCCCAGCAGCCTGCTGGGTGCTGCTGGGCTCGCTGAGTAACACTCTCACCAGCAATTACAGGAGGGTTGGTGACGTGCTCCTCTCTTCCCATGACTCGTTCCCATCTCCTGCCAGCAGCCCGTGGGAGCTGGAGGGGCTGGTGAGGCACGGGGGGGAGCAGGGTGTGCATCAGCTGCTTGTGCACGAGTGGAGGCTGATGGTTTTGTCCTTAAAAAGAGAACAAACCACCACCAGGCTTTTTTTTTTTTT